>JADHKR010000003.1:49970-311463 GCA_019925305.1 Sporothrix cf. nigrograna
GCAGCCGACCGCGAGGCGTGGTCGCCCGTCGTGGCCGGGCGCGTCCGCGCGGACGTCGGCGTAGCGGGGGCCAGCCGGGCCCGTGCCTCGGGCGAGAGGCGCGAGGCGGGGCCGGCACGGGCAGCCGACCGCGAGGCGTGGTCGCCCGTCGTGGCCGGGCGCGTCCGCGCGGACGTCGGCGTAGCGGGGGCCAGCCGGGCCCGTGCCTCGGGCGAGAGGCGCGAGGCGGGGATGCTGGTGTGCGGCCGCGCCAGCGGAGCGCTCCGAAGGCCCGCGTCAGGCAGCGGAGAGCCGCAGCTGCGGCCCCGGACGACGAGCGGCGGCGGCGTGAGGCGCCGGGGGCGCGGGGGAGGGCGCTGCGCGGACGGCCAGGCCGGGGGAGGCGCCCGCAGACGGCTGTCGGCGTCGGCCTGCGCTGCCCGCGGCCGCGAGGGCCGGGCCGGCGGGTCCGCCCACGTTGGCCGGCAGGACGTCAGCGACGACGGGGCCAGGTGGGCCGTGGGCGGCACCGGGGGCGGGCGCGGACGCGGCGGGCGCGGCGCGGCGGCCGGCGGGCTCGCCGCCGGCACGGCCATCGCGGGCTCCGGCCGGTACGGCTGCGGCGACGCCGATGGCCGGCCCCAGGGGACGGGCCCGCCGCCGCAGGCTCTGCAGGGCTCGGCAACGAAGCGCCGCGTCGACGCCATCTGCTTGCACGGCCGGCGGTCGCCGGCGAGGCCGCAGAGCCACGCCCAGCCGCTGCTGTCGCTGGCCCTCCACGCCCTCTCGCACATGCGGACCTCGCCGACGTCCCGGTGCCGGCAGGCGTAGATGTTGATCGTGCCCTTGCACATGTCTCCGGACGGGCGCCTGCCGTGTCTGATTCTCTGTCAGCAATGCGCTCGTGGGATGGGCACTCGGGATGGCCTCGGGACTGGATGTTTGGAGGAGACAAAGACGTGCAGCTGGTTTCCGCAGCGAGGCCGTCTCTTATATGCTTTTCGGGGCCCTCTGAACATGTTTAGTGAACGGCCGCGAGGTAAGAGCCGTGTGTTCTCTGAACACTGGACAAGAGAACAGAAGAGGCCGTCTGTGTTCTGTGAACAGTGGACAGGAAGAGAACAGAAGGAAAACAAGAAAAAAAAAAGAACGAAAAAAGAGAACAGAAAAAAAGGAAGAAAACAGCGTTTTTTCTCCCTTTTCGTTTGTTCTTCTTTCGTTCTTCTCGTCTTGTTCTCTTGTTCTCTTGTTCTCTTGTTCTCCTGTTCTCCTGTTCTCCTGTCCCTGTTCGCCCTGCCGCCCGACTGAACAAAGAGCTCGCGTCTTTGTGCATCGACAACCGCATTGTGCTGTGGCTATGGGCCAAAGAACATAGTTGTTCATGTCCCGCTGTTCATGTCCCTGTTCATGTCCCTGTTCATGTCCCTGTTCATATTCCCGCCGTTCATGAACACGCGCCGCGATGCGCCGAGACGGCACATAAAGCCCGCCGCCCGTCCGGCATTGCCTGCCTCGTCTCTCCAGAAGCTGCCTCCAGAAGCTGCCAACAGTCAGTGTCTCTCTCGTCTGTCACAGCGTTCGTCGGCAGCCACTTGCCTGTCTGTGCGGTCGACGTCGCCTGCCGCACCCGCTTTCCTGGCGAAAGCGCGCCCGTCCTGGCGACGGCCTGTGCTGCAGACATTGACCAGCGGTGGCCGGAGAGAAGAACGAAATGGAGAGAATCGACGAAACGCAACGTTTGAAACGAGAGGTAGGTACGCCCGGTAAGTACGCCCTGCCCTTTGCGCCTTCCCTGCCCGCCATGTCGGACCAGACCTACCCGATCGCGCCTGCTGTCCCGCGTGCCGACACGCCCGACCCACGTGCCATCTGTCCCGTGACCGGCAGGCGCCTGCGAGCTGTGCCCAGTCTCCCGCTCGCAGACAGACGCCCGCCGAGCCACGGAGCTGCCGCTGCCGTCGCCGAGACGCGCACGCGGACACCGAGTCCCGCGCCGCTCCAGACGCACCGTGCGGCCGCGGCACGCGCGGCCGCCGACCTTGCGCGGGCGGCACACAACCGCCGCATTGCGCGGCGGCGCGGCCTGCGTCCGGGCCTGCATCCGGGGCCCGACGGAGCGTCGGGCGGCGAGATCGCGGCCGGCGGGATCCACTGGTACTCGTATGCGTGCCTCTGCGGCGTGATCCGGGCGCCGTCGGAGCAGATGGACCGGCCGGCCGTGAAGCTGTTCCGGGCGGCGGGCCCGCACTATGGCGTGCTGGCGGCCGGCGACTCGCTCATGCGCGTCAACATGACCATGGTCGAGTACCGGGACCGGCACCTGACGGCCGAGGAGCAGGGCGTGGCCACGCCGGCCGAGGTGCGCGCCGCCATGAAGCAGGGCCGGCTGGCCGAGATGCGCGAGCTGTGGCGCAACAAGCTGGCCGCCCAGACGGCCGAGGCGCGGTCCGCCGCAATCGCGGCGGCCTCGCCGCCGTCGCAGTCGGTCTTTGACGAGGGCTCGGACGACGAGGACGGGGGCGAGGACGGGGGTGAGACCGAGGCCGAGCGCGGCAGTGCCAGCAGCTCCGGCAAGCCGTTCTACCTCGACAGCGTGGCCCAGCGGCTGGCCGTGGCGACGCACAACCTGCGCCGGCTGGCGGCCGAGCGCGCGGCGGCGGCGCAGCCGCAGCCGCAGCCGCTCAAGATCACCGGCCGCATCCCGCCGATCCGCCCCTACCGCTTCGACGGGCAGCCCCTGGCCATGGCGGGCCTGGAAGCGTACCGCGACTGCGGCTGCGGTCCTCTGCGCGTCAAGTGCCCGACGTGCACGGCCGAGGCCGTCCGCATAGCTGTCGAGGAGGACATGTTCTAGACGGCGAGGCGCCCGTAGCAAGCGTAGTCTGCCGTAGTTTGTAAGCCCTTGGACGTACGTATTCTTGGCAGTTGCCCGTCTTTTATCAAAAACCATTTTTACGCATTTGTTATGCAGTTATTCAGAAGAAGTAAAGTGTTATGTATTAAGGACCCTCGTATCCTCCATATCCTCCACATCCTCCACATCCTCATCCTTGTCCTTCCCCCCCGGACACTGCTACCTTCTCAGCCACTGCCCACCCATGGCAGGCTGGTGCGTGGTGTGTGCTTGGACCGCAGTTTACAGGCTGCCCAGGACGGTGCCAAGCAGAGAGACGGCGGTGGCGAGGAGGCTGTTGAGAGCGTCCGTGATCTCGGTGGACGTGCTCGAGCTGCTGCTGGTCAGGCTGGTCAGGTCGCTGAGCGGGCTGTCCGACAGGGCGCTGGTCAGGCTGGTGACCAGATCGCCAATAGCAGACAGCAGCGTGCCGAGCAGCGTGGTCAGGCTGCTGGTGTCGCTCAGGCTGCTGAGGGCGCTGGTGACCGCCGTGGTGGCGGCCGTGGTGGCGGCCGTGGTGGACGTGGTCTTGGTGGTGC
This sequence comes from Sporothrix cf. nigrograna, assembly GCA_019925305.1. Lineage (NCBI taxonomy): Eukaryota > Fungi > Ascomycota > Sordariomycetes > Ophiostomatales > Ophiostomataceae > Sporothrix > Sporothrix cf. nigrograna. The sequence goes on from JADHKR010000003.1 coordinate 53,382, forward strand.
CGCCGAGCAGGCCGCTCAGCAGGCCGCCCACCGTGTTGAGCACGCCGGCGACGACACTCTTGACCGCGCCCACGAGGCTGCTGACCGCGGACTCGGCCTCGCTGACCGCAGACTCGGCCGCCGTGGTCACGCCGCCGAGGCCGAGCTCGTTGAGCAGGGTGGCCACGCCCGCGAGCGACACGTTGAGCGAGACGAGCTCCGACGTCAGGTTGGCCACAAACGTGGCGTCGGCCAGCGACGACGTCGCCTTGACCGTCACGGTCAGCGACTTGGCGTCGCTGACAATCTCGCCAATGTCCGTCGTCAGCGTGCTGAGCACGCTCGAGAGGTCCACGCGCTTGCTGACCGGCGCGGCCAGAGCCTTGGCATCGACCGCCGGCTGGGGGGCGGCAAACACGCCCGAAACAAACGCGGCAATGCCGGCAATGGTAGAGAACTTCATGTTGATGGGGTGTTGGAGGGAGTGCTTGAGAAGAGGGCAAGAGTGGTATGAGATGTCAGTGTTGGAAAGTGTGTGAGGATGAGGAGGCAAGAACGAATCCGTCGAGGGAGCCAGCCAGAGCTTTATACTCGCAGACGAGCCAGGCCGGCGCTCGACAACGCAGCAACGAACGGGTGAGGAATGACCCCCCCCCCCTCCTCCTCTGCCGGCGTCTGGGAACGTGGGCCACAACCGAGAGCCCTGTCCAAGAACGGACCAAGCACGAAGCGATCGGCGAGCACAAAGTAGTGCATGGGCGCGTTCGGCATGTAGGCAATTTCAACGCAAGCGAGGAGGTCGAAAGTCCTCATGAAAGACATACACACGCTAGACGGGAGAGGAGAGACGACAAAGGTCCGGCAGACAGCGGAGGAGCTCCGCAGTCCATCAGCCCGGCTCGTTGTCCATCTCTTGGCTCGGCCGCTCGGCCGCGCGATGGAGGAGACGGTGCAGTTCTCACAGGAGGGGGGGGGAGGGGGGAAGGAAAAAGAAAAGAAAAAAAGAAAAGAAATCAAATACACAGACCGACGGCCTCACGTCGTTTGTGTCCAAGGTAACGCCATCGAGCACGATCGGCTGCCCACGGAATGAGGGCCGCCGAAGAATTCGGACAAAGAGACAGAGGCCAGCCATCCACTCGACGAAGGCAGGACAAACCAAGCATCCAGGGTTTCAGGGTTTTCAAGGTTCTGCCGGGAAGGCTGTCTCAGGCATCGTGATGGCCTTGCGTACCTTTGGTCTCCCCGCCCTGGCCCTCAAAGAAATATCAAAAGGGTCGAGCGAAGCGAGCGGAAGAGACTTTGCAAGGGCGCTCCGGCTCGGCGATCGCTGCTGCATCGAGGCTGGAGTGTCTCTGGTCGTCTGTTTTCTTTTGTTTTGCATGATCAGGCTGCGTTCTTCTTCGCTCTGCGTTCTTCGTTCTCTTTGCGCTCGTCCCATCGAGGCATGTGTTTCGTCTTTACCCTGTTCTCTGTTCTGTCTTCCTCTTTCTGTATTTTCTTGTGCTTTCCTAAACTCTTCCTGCATCCTCTCTCCTGCATGCTCTCTCCTTCATCTCGTCACTCAATTCGCCCCTTCATTGACGTCTCCCTTGTCCCGCCCTGCTTCCGCACCCGCACTGCCGATCGCCACAGACAACGTTGTCCGATCCCACGGGAGAAAAGAGTGTACCTGCATGTCCGCCGGCATTAAGCTTCTTTCAGCCATCAGGCCTCTTGACGTCCCCGCCCAGGCACGCCGTCTGGCCTGCCCGAAATGCGGGCTGAATAAGGATCGTCTCGTGGGAGCTGCAGTGTCTCACCTTGGCCAGGCCGGCCGGCCGCTCGCTGCACACCATCGCAAAGGCGGCGTGGCAGGGCGCTGACGCTCCTCGAGCCGGGATGGGATGTCGTCCATCGCGACATTTGGCTAAAATACGTCTCCGCCCGGTCCCTCCTGCCTGTCAACCTCTTTCCTCTTCTCCTCTGCCGGCCCTAGTGCCCGGGCGGGTTAGTGCCGTGCGCTGGCAGCGCCTTCCCTTTTGGCATCTTACGTGACGTCTTTGACTGGCCTCTCCCTGTGCTTTCTTTTTCGTCGCGCGTGCCTGCCGTTTACGGGACATTGCTCCGGGGGCAGGTGCGTGGGCAAATGGACGAACAATGCACATCATCTCCTCTGCCTCCTGGCCAGTGTCTTACCTCGCGAGATTTCTACCATGCCCCCTCATTCCCGGGCTGGCTTGCTGCGTGCTTGTCGTTGCCGGCCAGCCTGTTGCACACTGCATGCCTCTGGCGACGATCCGGTAGGCCCGAATATTACGAGATGAGATGCTCTCGTCTGGGAGCGCCACCGTTGCGTGCCAGCCGCGCCTGCAAGACGCTCTGCGTGTGTCCTGCTGCAGGGAATGGCGTCTGGCGATCGTCATGCCCTGAGCACAGAGAAAGAAGGAAAAAGAAAGATACAAACCGACAAACACAAAAACAACAAACACGGCCAGTGGCATGAGAGAGGCTACAGGAGCCTCGAGAGGGTGATGGGGATTCCCACCGCTGGCTGTCCTTTCTGGTGGCCGCGACGGCTGCAGTACGATGCACGCGGCGTTTGCCGCTTCGGCGTGTTGCTGCCGCTTTCCTCATGGGGTCTTGCTGGTTGCTGAGAGCGTCTCCAAGCAGCGGCTGGTCGTGTCCCCTGGCTCCGTCCGGCTTGCCGCTCGTCTCTTTGTCTGACTGATGCCAGGCTCCACGGCACGATCGGAGAGCGCGATGCACATAATTTCTGGTCGGTTGGTGGAAACGCAGGCGCGGGGAGATGACGGAATCGATGTCGCTGGCCCGCGGCGGTATGGCGAGAGAGCGTGCCATCTGGCCGCTGTCTCAAGACGTGGCTGTGAGAAGGAGGTGTTGTGGCCGCCGTCCGAGGACGGCCGGTGATGTTGAAGCATACGGACGCTGCCGTTGGCTTATATACGTTTTCTGTGCCGGCTTGGCGAGCAGCCCATCAGCAACATCACGGCCACGTCGAGCATCGATTTCAGTGCTCAATGAAATTGCGCCCAGCCGCCGAGAAATGAAGACGGAAGCCGCAGCTTGACCACGCTGTCCATTGTCGACGTCTGCCGCGTCAGAGGCACGGCGGACATCTCGGCATGTACATGCCTGCTCGATCCCTTGACTTGCTTCTTCCGCTCGACGCCGGGCGAGATGTCTACAAAGGTACCGCTGCTTTGTCGTACTATCTTTGGTCCTATCGTGCGCTGTTTCCATTTGCCAGACAGCGAGCTTCTGAGAGATATTTGCAGAGGGCGGATGGCGCGGAGTAATCGATCTCGCTTGTGGATGCGTGTCGTCTCCATTGTCGTCTCTTGGTGTGATGTACGGGCTTCTTTTCATTGTATCTCGGCTCAAAAATAGAGTTGATAAAATACGACTACTCGTAGTGTATGCTTGCATCGACAATCGACTATTTCCTTGTTGTATTTCAACTGGTGTATGCTGTTTATAATATGTCGTGTTGTGTCGTGTTGTCGTGTCTATAATTGTCTTTATAAAAACCAAACATGAACCATGGACACCTAATATCACAAAACAAGACTGCAACACCGACAGGCACGGGCAGCAGTGAACAGCATGGCCATTGACTCAATAATTCGTAAAGTCGTGATGTAGCCATTCCTCGTGTCGACCCCAACACAGAACATGCCATCTCACCGCAAAGGCGAGACGCAACTCCTCGCAAAGACGCCCAGGGCGGCTCGTCGCCCGGGTGACTCTTCTTCCCCCCTCAGTCGTCCAGCTCGCGGCCGAAATCAATCAGCCGCAGCTTTGTAGCATCGCGCGGGTGGAAATGGGCCACTTTGGACCGCACCAAGAACCGGGCGGCTGCCGACTCTCGTGCAATGGTCACGTACGACGCCGAGCTGTCGCCGCCGGCACTGGCCAGCGCGTTGAGCAGCTCCTCTGTGAGCTCCTGCATCTCCGCAGCTGCCGCCGTGGCCTCGTCCCAGCTGCTGTCGTCGGTCTCGTCTGCGTCGTCCTCCGCAGCACCGCCGCTCCGTGCCTTGGGCCCCCAGATCTCGTCGATGCGCTGCTGGCGCCGGGCGTCGTTCTTCTTGCCGGTCTTTTCGGTCGTTTCGGTCGTTTCGGACGCCGACGCGGCCGGCCTGGGCTTGCGCGGCTTGCCCTGCGCGCTGAACCCGGCAGCAAGGTCGTCTGCCTGGACGTCCACCATGTCGCCGACGACGGGCCCGCCCAGCTCCTCGGCCGCCAGCATGGGCCCCAGCCGCTCCTGGATAAACTGCTTGAGCGCCCTGAGCAGCGCGCCCGTGTCGCGGTCGTACTCGCTCTTCTTGCTGCGCAGGCCGTCCAGCGCTTCCTGCCGCTTCTCGGCGGCGCTCATGGTGCTGCGGGCCTCGAGGCCGCTGCGCAGCGCCACAATGCGCGCCTCGAGAGCCGTCTGGAGCGCCTTCTGGTCGTCCAGCCGCGCCCTGTCCATGGCCAGCGCCCTGCGCGCCTGGACGAGCGCGGACGTCGGCGGCTGCGCGGACGCCGTCGCGGCCGCAGGGCCTTCCAGGTACGCCTGCGACTCGGCCAGAACGCCGTGCGTCTTGCGGAGCGCCAGCAGCGCCGGCAGCACCGAGTCGCCAAAGGGCAGAAACGGGTCGGACCGTGCAGCCGCCTCATAGGCCGTGATCATGATGGAGAGCGACGCGGCCGCCGAGCGGACCGGCGCTGCGCCCGCCACGCTCCGACGGAGCTGCATGGGGTCGTCAACACAAAGCGGTCGTGTAGGGGAGAACGGGGAGAGGCATACCTTGGCCAAGACGCCCTCTTCCTCCTGGACGGCACGCTGGAGCTCCCGGATAGACCGCTCGACATATGTTGCGTGCAGGTCATCTTGTGTAATAGGCCGTGGTTGCGGCTCCATCCTGTGTGTTCTGAACGGCGTTCCAGCGCGAGAACAGCCACCCCACGAGAAAGAAGACAACAACACGAGGCCGTGCCCTCTGGTTCATGCACGAGCAACCTGCTCCTCGCCAAAGAGCGCTGGGGGGGGGGAGCCCCTGGTGATCTGCAGATGTCAGACACGGGCAGAGCACGGGATTGGGAGGAGGAGCAGACGGAACCCACGTCGTACAGGCCCGCGCGCAGAGGGTGGAATGGCACAGAATATATTACCCGTATGGATGCAAGCAGCAAACCAAAAATCAACAATCATCAACACAGTAAATAGACTCGCCGGGATGGGCGCTGATGTTGCACGGCCGGATGCGTGCCACGTCAGTCGTGCGACAGGACGGATGCGCTCTGTACGCCGCTCTTGTCTTGTGCCGAAAAACGTGCCGAAAAGCGAAAACGGTACCGTCTTGCTGTCCTCTGCCTGCATCGAGTTGGTGATGCTGTCCACCGTTGGTAGTCGCTCCTTCCTCAGCGGCGCGGTATGTCCAACGCGCTGGTGCAGCAATACCGCTGGACAGCGTCGCGTGTTAGGCTGGACGGCAAACTTTGCGTGCTGGGCTAACGCGCGCAGCTGTGAGCCAGGTACACAGTGCCAATGTGGTCAGCGGCGCTGATCCAATTTCGTACTGTATGAAGTGGATCGGTACACGCGATATGATTGGTAGAAGCTGGCCACAGCGCCAACAGTGCGGCGCACAAAGTGCGCTGTGCGCTGTCCTTTGGCACCGGCGCCCACCCCGCTCCTTCCTCCCTTTACAGTTTTGCCTCTTCCTCCTGTCCAAAACTCATCTCGAGACAAATCACCCACAGCTCTTTCCCCATCCCTTGCATGCACCTCCCCAGAGCATTCTGATCAGCAGCGTGCCCTTGTTTTCCGTGCCCGTCGTCCCTTCCTTCCACCCCTTGTTTGGTCCTGCCAACTTGTGCAACGCCGTCGCCCGTTGCCTTTTCTCGCTTCTTTGCCTCGTTTCTCTTCTCTCATCGTCACCTCCTGTCTTCTTTTCAGCTCCTCCCGTCTTGTTTCATCATTTCTCTCACCTCTCCCATCTGCTCTGCCTCCTGCTGCTTTCTCGGACGCAGACGTCTGTCGGGGTTTGCTCGCGCCGAAAAGAACAAGAAAGAAAGGAGAAAAGGAAAGAAAAGAAAAGAAAAAAGAAAAGAAGAAAGAAAAAAAGAAAAAAGAAAAGAAAAGAAACGGACACCGCACCTCAGCCATCCCGTCTCCCGTTTCTCGTCTCCCGCAGTCAAGCGTCGAAACGGAAACGAGCACAGCTTGATCTCCGTTTCCCGCGCTCCACCATCAAGCTCAGGTTTGAGAAAACGAGGTGGTTTTCCAGCTTCTCCTGTTGCCCGTCTTCTCCTCCTCCTCTCAGACCTCTCAGACCTCTCAAGACACCGACGTCCGTCACCGCATCGCCCACTCCGCCTCGCTGACTCTCTCATCTCCATCCTCCTTGAGCTCTCTCCCTCACAGCACCTCTCCTCGAGAGCTCAGTCCACCATCCGCCCAGCCGTCATCGTGCTGCGTCCTCCGCCATCCAGCAACAGATCTCCAAAGCACACCTCCTCTCGCGCACCGACTGTTGCTTCTTTTCCGTCTTGTCTCCTGCACCGCCCGGCCTGCACAAGTCCCGCACCGTCCTGCACCCAACGTGTCCTGCCCGGCCCCGATCCGCCACTACACCTGCACAAGTTTTCCTTGTTGAAAACCTCTCGAGGTGTAGATAGGCAACGAATAGAGACAAGTTGAAACACTTTATTGGTGCTTTTCGAGAAATCGACGGCACAGCAGCCAAGGTTTGCGTGAAACTCCTGAGCAGTTTTTTTTCGATTTTTTCGGTTTTTCGGTTTTTTTTATATCGCCGCACAATGTCGCCCTCCCCGCCCCCGACATCGACCAAGCGGCCTCTCGAGGAGGTCTCCTCGCCCTCGCGCACCGGCGACCAGCCCGACGCCAAGCGGCCCGCGCTCGACAAGGTCCTGCGCAACGAGGGCGAGATCAAGGAGAGCAACGGCCTCCCTGCCATCCCCCCGACGCCCATCTCGTCCCGCGAGTCCAACGGCAACAGCAAGGCCAACGGCGAGAAGAAGGAAAGCAAGGAGGACGCCGATGCGGCCTCGACGCCCGAGGCCGCCGACGCCAAGTCCGGCTCCAGCACGGCCAACAACGCGGCGCCGGCCCAGAGCGCCGCGGCCAATGCCCACGACGAGACGGCCTGGATCCACATCCGCGCGGTCATCTCCAGCCCCGAGGCTGCGACCATCATTGGAAAGGGCGGCGAGAATGTGTCCAAGATCCGCCAGATGTCCAACGCCAAGTGCACCGTCAGCGACTACCAAAAGGGCGCCGTGGAGCGCATTCTCACTGTCAGCGGTGTTGTGGATGCAGTTGCCAAGGTGGGTCTCTCTCTCTCTCTCTCTCGCTTGTTCGTTGTTCCCTAACTCTCCAGGCCTTTGGTCTTATTATCCGTACACTCAACAACGAGCCTCTTGGCGAGCCGTCCAACGCCCACTCCAAGACATACCCCCTCCGTCTCCTCATCCCACACATCCTGATCGGGTCGATCATTGGCAAGGGCGGATCCCGTATCAAGGAGATCCAGGAAGCCTCCGGGGCCCGCCTCAATGCGTCGGACTCGTGCCTCCCGCTCTCGTCGGAGCGGTCCCTGGTCGTCATGGGCGTGGCCGATGCCGTCCACATTGCCACGTACTATGTCGGCAGCACGCTGCTGGAGCAGCTTAACGAGCGCTTTGGCGGGCCTTCCGCCTCGGCGTACGCGGCCCGGGGCGGTGGCCCGGTCGGCATGGTCCCGGGCGGCATGCAGGTTGTCCCCTACCTGCCGCAGCCCGCCAACGGCAACTACGGCCGCCCCGACAGCTACGTAAACAACAACCGCCGCCAGGACGCGCGGCAGCTCATGCCTCCCCAGCCCTACGGCGCACCCTACGGGGCCCCGACGGGCCACGGCCCCGGCCCGGCCGTGCCCATGTACGGCGCGCAGGGCGCTGCGGGCGGCTATGGGGTCCCTGTGCCCCAGCACCACGGCGGCCCGCACCACGGCGGCCCCCAGGCGCAGGGTCCCCACGGCGGCCCGCCGATGCACGGCGGCCCGAGCGGCCCGGTTGGCAGCATGCCCGGCGCAGCCTTGACGCAGCAGATCTTCATTCCTAACGACATGGTCGGCGCGATCATTGGCAAGGGCGGCCAGAAGATCAACGAGATCCGCCAGATCTCGGGCAGCATGATCAAGATCAACGAGCCGCAGGACAACAGCAACGAGCGCCTCGTGACCATTTCGGGGACGGAAGAGTGCAACCGGATGGCCCTCTACATGCTCTACTCCCGGCTGGGTGAGTCCAAGTCATATTCTTCTTCCCCTGCTGGTTCTTCAGTTCTTCATATCTAACAACGCAATAGAGAGCGAGAAGCACCGGGCATAGACCATCTCTCTCACGGACCCGTAGACTGCACGTTCTGCCACTGCTCTCTGTCCGTCCCAGCTTCCATCCACTGTCTTTTCTTTTTCTTTTCTTTTTTTGTTACTGGAAACATCTTGTCTTTCCATTCTTATTCACGACCGAGCTCTCGCTTCTTCTGCCTCTGCCCCTTTGCCATTTCGTCCCTGTTTTATCCGTCTTGCGACAGGAAATGTGTTGGACTGCAGGTATCCCAGGTACTGGAGGATCGGGAGCAAAACCTTTAAAAGCAACGGGGAGTTTCTGGGTTTACAATTTTGAGTTCTCATGCACTATTCACTACCACTATGCACTCTGCTCTATACACGACCAGCGCGTCGCCTGCCCATGCCCTTGACCCGTCTTTCTCTGGCACCGCACCGTGGTTTGTGAAGCGCGCGCCCGGGCGGTTGTAGCCTTTTCTCGTCTTTGGTCTTTGCCCGGGCACGGCCGGAAGGCATTTTTGGGCGTTCCGGTTGCTCTTGGCGATGTGTGTCCCTTTTGTTCTTTTGCGCGTGTCCATGCTGGATTGGGACATTCAGAAAGCGGTTGCATTGGCAGTCTCCCAGACCGGTTGGCATTGGAGCAGCAGGTCTGTTGATGAACGACTATGAATACACGAATTCGACGATGATGGCGGTTCAAACTCTGGAACAATGTCACATACTTCCGCGCCCTGCGCGGTCCACCTCGCAGCTCCCGGGTCTATTTCTGCGGCCCAATGCCGTGGACGTAGCTGTTCCACCACCGGCCAAACATGCCGGGCGCCGGCCGGTGGTCGTGCATGCTGGCACGGCGCGCCACCTGCTCGGGGTTGCTGGAGCGCTTCTGCTGCTCGAGGGACGAGAAGAGCCCCGAGGACTTCTGCAAGGGCGTCAGAGGATGAGATGCACTGTTTTTTTTGTTTTGTTTTCTCGGTGCGTGGACCCGACAGACTTACACGACGCTCCGACGCGGCGGAGCCCATGGACGTGGTCGAGTCAGACCGCTGCTGACGAGCGGCCGTGCCTCCGGGCGAGTCCATGTCGGGAGGGTGTATGCTGATGGACTGCGTGTGGACTGGGATGTGGACGGTAGTGTGTACTGGTGGAGGGGCGAGAGAGAGAGAAAAAGAGAGATGAGAGAGAGGAGAGAGAGAGAGAGACGGGAAGAGTATTTGTAGCACGAGGAAGACGGCAGGCAACTTGACAGGCCTGTCCAGAACATTAGAAAGTCTGCTGTCTGTGGCTGCAGGGTGGCACAGGCGCTGATCGACGGCCATATGACCTCACCAGCCCAGTCGGCCATTGATAACAAACGGCAGCTCGAGGCCCTGATGGAGGGTGGCCAGTGGCTACAAAGGCCCCCCTCTCCAGACGGTGTGTACAACTGGCGAGGGGGTGCTGGTCGAGACCAAAGAGGGGAGCAAGAGAGAAAAGGGGGGAAAGAAGGCAGTTAGCTGATATTTTTCTTTGTCTTGTTCTCGCCTCACATGGAGTCACAAGGAGGACCTCGCAGAGCCTCGATTCGCTCGCAAACACAGATCGATGGCCGGATGAGCTGAGTCGTTTGCGAGTTCTGATGAAGACGCCCGGACATCACGCAGTTGCTCCATGCTCGATGCACCATGCAACCGTATGCACAGCACACCCACAGGCAGCAGGCGGTTGCATTCTTCTTACCCCGCGTAGGCTTAGGCTGCTCAAGATTCGTTTATTTGATTTACTTATTTTAATTCATTTTATATCTTTATCCTCTTTCCTTTATCCAACAACGTATTACCAAGCACCGGGTATTTCAAATCACGGACAAAGGCCCTATTGGCCTGGCCGTTGCCCCAAAGCCGACCGGACTGCCTGCCAGGAGGGTGTGGACAACGACCGTGATGCATGACGTTTACAGTCCACAACTGAAAGTGGGGCGATGCACAAATATGGGCGAGAACAAGCACAGCTGTTTCTGAAACCGCACATGTCTTTGAAAGGGACAGGGAAAAAAGAGAAAAAAGAGAAAAAAGAGAAAAAAGAAAAAAAGAGAAAAAAGAAAAAAAAAAAAAGAAAAAAAAGAAAAAAAAGAAAAAAAAGAAAAAAAAGAAAAAAAAGAAAAAAAAGAAAAAAAAGAAAAAAAAGAAAAAAAAAGAAAAAAAAGAAAAAAAAGAAAAAAAGAAAAAGAATCTATATCATCTAAATGAGGCACCTCCACGTGCACTGCAATAACTTGGTCCGTGAGCCTCATGTGCTGCTGACACGCCCTTGTTGCACTACGCGAGCCTGTCCTCTCCTCGCCGCAAGCTGGCGAGAGAGCTGAGAATGAGAAGAGATAAATGAGAAGAGAAGAATGAAAGCGATCTGCGCTCCCCAGACGCTCCTTTGCGATTGGCCAATGGACCCATTGGCCCCACCGACAAATGCCCTTAACGCGCCTGCACCGCGACGCGTCAACCTCCAGCCCAGCCGTGCCTTCCTCCGTCGCCGCAAAGCAGCTCCAGCCTCGTCGTCCGCTCTGCTTCTCCCACACCTCTCTCTCACAAGAATGATGACCGACACGCCGGCCACTGCTGCCCCCTCGTCGCCCGTTGTCCCCCTCGTCGTCAACTCGCCGCCCACCTCGCCGCCCGCAAAGCGCGTCAAGACGGACAGCATGGCCCAGCCTCTGGATGCTGCCGCCGTCCCGACGCCGGCGCTGACCCCGGCCCCGGCCCCGACGCCGACGCCGCCACCCGCGACGCTGCAGATCCGCAAGCTCTCGGCCGACGCGCGGCTGCCGACGCGCGGCAGCGCCTTTGCCGCCGGCTACGACCTGTACGCGGCGCGCGCGTGCACGATCCCGGCGCGCGGCAAGCAGCTCGTGGACACGGACATTGCCATGGCGGTGCCGCTGGGCACGTACGGGCGCATCGCGCCGCGCTCGGGCCTGGCGGCCAAGCACTTTATTGACACGGGCGCCGGCGTGATCGACGCCGACTACCGCGGCCAGGTGCGCGTGCTGCTCTTCAACCACGGCGACGCGGACTTTGCCGTTGCGCCCGGCGACCGCGTGGCGCAGCTGGTGCTGGAGCGCATCGTGACGCCCGACGTCGTCGAGGTGGCCGAGCTGGAGGAGAGCGTGCGCGGCGCCGGCGGCTTCGGCAGCACGGGCGGCTTCGGCGCTGCTGCGGCCTAGGGACATGAAGGTACTGGCGTTTTTTCGCTTTATTTTATTATGTTTTTAGTGCACGCGGAACCGGCGAGATATGGGACGCAGGGCTTGCAGGGATAATCGGAGCATACGGTGAAAAGAGGTCAATGTCCAAGGCTGTATTCAATGCCGCCCAATGCCTGCCTGTCTATATGTGACCGAGCTGAAGAGTCTGTGCCCGGTCTCTGCGGCTCTTTTGTTTCTTTTTTCCTTTTCTCTCCTGCTTTTTTGTTTGCTTTTTTCCTTTTTTCCTTTTCCCCCAACACCTACATCTTCACCGCCCGGAATGTGACCGTGGGCGCCCGCAACGACTGGACGTTGCGCGGCAGCCGCAGCTCGGCCGCGCGCGACTTGAGCAGGTGCAGCGCCTTGGCGCGCGCCTCGGCGCCCACGACGCCGCGCCGGTCCAGCAGCGCCTCCGCCTGCTGCATCTCGGCGGCCATGCCCTGGCACGTCTTGGTGAGCACCTCGTGCATGCTGGCCAGCACCTTCTCGGCGGCGCGCGCCAGCGGCAGGTCGACGGCCGCCACGGCGTCGTCGCTGAGCCACGCGCGGCGCTGCAGCAGCGCGGCGGCGTCGGGCGCGTTGGCCACCGCCTCGCGCATGCGCACCACCATGAGCGCGCCAAACATGTCGCCCGTGCCGCTAAAGTAGCAGTCGATGGACGGGAAGATGATCTTGAACGTGCGCGCCTCGCCCGTCGACGTGCGCGACGAGCCGATCACGGACAGCGACGTCTCGGGGTGGTCCGGGTGGCTCAGCGACACGGACGTGATGACCACGTGCGGCACCTGGAACCGCCCGTGCAGCACCTCGATGGCCTGCTCGAGCGTGTCCATGCTGTCGATCTTGACGCCGGACAGAAGCCTAGGGGACTGCATTAGTCGCGGTTTTTTTTTTTTTTTTTTTTTTTTTTTTTTCTTCCCCCCAACTTCCAACACCCCTGCAACACCGACTCACTCTGCTTCAAACTGGTTCGGCAGGATCAGGTCCGCGTGGCCGAGCAGCTTGCGGTAGGCCGGCGCAACGTCGTCCGCCACGTACAGCCTGCCGTTGTCGCCCATGACGGGGTCGAGCACCCAGAAAAAGTCGCCCTGGTGGGACTCGGCCCGGCTGCGCAGCTCCTCGGCAATGCGGCCCACCACCTCGACAGACGCCGCCCCCGGCACGTACCCGGACAGCATCATGTCAAAGTTGTCCAGGTACGACTGCTTGAGGCCCTCGTAAATGTCCCACACCTCGTCTGCTGTCGTGCGCGTTCCCCGCCACTGTTTGTAGCCCGTGTGGTTGCCTGTTTGGAGCGCAATGGCTGTCAGCCGTGTGCATACAAGGGGGGGGGACCATGTGGACGAGGCAGAGGACGGACTGAACTGGACCGTGTTCAATGCGGCGACGTCGCATCCAAGAGACTGCATGGCAAAGACTGCAATTTTGTTGCCGACATGGCTGCAGAGGCGGGCTGTTAGCACCAGGCAACGCGCGGGCTTCGTCAAAAAGGGCCATACCCAGACACGACCTGGAAGCAACTGTCAGCAAACAAGCGGCGTCAAAGAGCGCCGAGGCGGCCCCCCTCCCCCCACGGGGCGCTTACATGGCTGGCCACGGCCAGGACCCGCGTTTCGGGCATCGGCTGCTCGGCCGACATCGGGACGGCTGCGGACGGGACGAGCCCGGGCGCCGCAACGGCGTGACCTGCGGCGAGGCCGTCGGGTAGAGAACGGTGCGCGCGGGGCTGGAGTGAAGTCGCCGGCGTCGTCACGCGGCTACCATCGGAGAGGGCGCGGGACGGGCTGCGACGCAATTGAGGGGTTCCGCGGAAAAAAGGAGGGTGCTGGGGGGCCAGGCGCAGTCTGGCTGGAATCCGCGCGCGCGTGGGCAGCAGAGGGCGTTTGCAAGAGGGAAAAGGCCAGGCGCGTAGACGAAAAGAGAGAAAAGAGAGAAAAGTGAGGTTTTGGCTTGGCGCCTGCCGTGAGAAAATTGATATGCAAGGCGCGGAGGGGCTGTGTCGGCACGGCGGCCAAGACACGGAAGGAACGGCCTGGACGAGTCACACAGGGGACGCCACTCCTATCGTACTCTTAATTCCCGAAGCAGAAGGAGCACGCCCGTCAAAAGGCCTAGGCTCCGCCGTCGGCGGTCTATCTTGCGCGGCGATCTATCTTGCGCGGCGACTGGGTAGTGCTGTGAGGACGAAAGAAAATTTCCTAAAGGAGATGGCGCCCGCCGCGCACGCGAGTCATACATCGAAAAAAATCGGCGTCCAGGGAAAAGGGCAGCACGACGCCAAGATCGCCGATGGCCGCAAAATGTCTGCAACGCGCCTTCCTTTTGGGAGAACAGGCTCCTTACTCGTCTCTGCACTCTGCACTCTGGCTGTGCCTGCCTGAATAGGAAGCACGCACGTTGCAGGGAAGGAGCGCCAGGCCGCTGGGCATCGTTGTGCCGGAAATGGCTTGCTGCAGCCAAACAAAGTCAATGGGCAAAGAAACTGAGCATGGACAATCATCTAAATAGCACTCCGTTCATTCATGTGGCCACCTTTCCCGTCCCTTGTCCCCCGGCTGCCAACAACGGCATACCGCCACGCCTTGTTTTCCGTGTTCCTCGCGCAGAGCCTTGACGCCGTCTTTCCTCGAAGCATGTCCGTTTACTCGTCGTCGCCAATCTGAGCCAATGTTAGCAATGAGCCGCGAGAAGGAGAGGAAAAAAAATAAAAAAAAAAGAGAAAGAGAGAGAGAGAAACGCGCCTTTGGTGCCAGGTAGAACCGCAGGTAGCTGCTGCCCGACAGAATGTACTCAACCAGCAGCGGCACCTCGTTCGACAGGCAGATCTTGACCTGGCTCGCCAGGCTGGCGGCCTTGCAAAAGTTGACGAGGTACTTGAGCGAGAACGTCAGCGACACGGGGTCGCTCAGCTCAATGTCAATGTTCTCGGCCGGCTTCTCCACGTTGGTGTGGCTGCGCAGGGTGACGCTGCCGCTGCCAATGTCACCGTTGCTGGCAAACTTGATGCCGTCCTTGGTCGCCTCGATCGTCACCGACTCGGACATGGCCATGAGGTCCGTGCAGATGCGCCGGAACTCGGCGCTGGGCATCGTGATCGTGGCCGCGTACTCGGTCTCGGGGATGCCCAGGTGCTCCTGGTCAATGTCCATGAGCTTGAGGTCGTACTCGCTGATGCGGTCGTTCTCGGAGCTCTCAAACACGAGGTTGAGCGAGTCAGGCGCGTCCTCCGCCTTGAGCGTCAGAATGTCCTCGTTCTGCGCCGCCCGCAGCACCTTGGTCAGCGACGTCAGGTTGACGCCCAGCGCCACGTTGCGGTCGCACCGGTACGGCGAGAAGCCCTCCGCCTTGAGCAGCATCGACACAAGCGCCACGTGGCTGTTGTCCATGGCCTGCAGCGCGATGCCCGAGTCGTTGCAGTCAAAGTTGCAGTCCTGCACGAGATCCTTGATGGCGTCCACCACCTGCGGGCGCGTTAGCAGCGGCACAAGGCAGCAGAGAAGGAAAAGAAAAGGGAACGAGCCTTTTTCAGGATCGAGGCCTGCTCGAGTCTTGCTTCGAGCATTTTGGCGATTTGGCGAGCGTCAAGATGTGCAGAGGCCGATGTCGAGGGGACGCGGGGAAGCAGGTCGAGGCGGTCTAGATGAGGGAAACGTTTGCCAGATGTGTCGGGCGTAAAGACAAACAGAGTGGAAAGACAGTGGAAAACAGAGTTGGAGGAGGAAAGAGTTGGTGGTGAAGACGAGAAGGGAAGCAGGAGAGAAAAGTGACGACACAAAATGGCTGGAGGGAAGGCACGCGAAAAGTCCAGGAACAGGCAGGCGGCGAGCAGCGCACACGACACGCTCCTGCCCGTTTTCGCGTCCTGGCCAGGGCATCGACGCGTCGCTGTTTAATTGAACCTGCGCGGGGCAGGCGCCCCACGTGTAAGTGGCGCCAGGCGCCAGCTGTGGACCGCTATGATTGGCCAGGAGACATGGCGACGACAAGGCAAGATGGGTGGCATGAGCAAGCGCTCCTCTCCGTCTATTCAAAACACGATGCGTATGCAAGTCTAGATTTGTACAAAAACGCCAAGACTGCCAAATGGACAGCCAATCCGTCATAACGAGTTTCGTGCATCGTCCGCCGCCTTGGGCGTGGGGCTGGGGCTGGCCGCGCTGCTCCGGCCGCCCTTGGGCCGCAGGTTGATCACCATCTCCAGCTCGCGGAGCATGCCCCGGCTGGCGTCTGCATGCTCGCGCGCCTCGGCCCGCCGCTCGCGCTCCTCCTTCATCTTGGCGATGCGCTCGTCGCGCGTGAGCATGCTGCGGCGCCGGGACGCGGGCGGCAGAGACACCGCCTCGAACACAACCTCCTCGTCCGGGTCGCCCACGGTGCTGCCGCCGAGCGGGGACCCGCCCGTCAGCGCCCGCAGCGCATCTTCGGCTGTTCCGCCGCCGCCTCCGGCGCCGGCGCCGCTGCTGATGCTGTCCTCGCCGACGGTGGTGAGGCCGCTGAGTGACGTGGCCGGCGAGAGAAGCGCGCTGATGGACGAGAGCCGCTTCTCGTTGCGGTCGATGCCCGACGCCAGCGCCGATCGCCCTTCCTCCCAGGCCTGCGTGAGCAGCTTCAGGTCCTGTCCGATGGAGTCGTACTGGGCCAGCAGGTTGGGCCCCAGCTCCGAGATGTCGTCGGCTTCGTTGAGCGAGCGGTCCGACTCCTCGCGCAGCAGGGCCAGCTTGGCCTGCAGACCGCGGATGCCGGTCGACAGCGAGTTGAGCTTGCCCAGCTGCGAGCGCCACCGCTCGCGGCCCGGCGACAGGGGCGCCTTGGGTGTCGCCATCTGCGGGAACGTCTCTGCCTCGGCGAGGATGGCGCGTATCCGCTGGTAGCCCGCACCGGTCGTCTCGTTGAGCGTGCGCAGGCCCTCCACCACGGTCGTCCAGCGCAAAAAGTCGGACTCGTCGCCGTTTGCCTCGAGCGCGAGCAGCGCGCACAGAAACAGCTTGCGAATCGTGTGAAGGCGCGCGGCGAGCACATTGAGCGTGCGGATCGAGTCCGCGTCTTCAAGGTCGGCCTCGGCAGCGCCCTGCAGCGCATCGGAAATGTCAAAGTCCGTAATGTCGTGGACGTGGTAGTACATTTCGAGCTCCATCTGCTCCGCAAACCCCTTGAGCACGTCGGCCGTCTGGATGTACTTTGGCAGAGCGTCTGCGACCACGCTGCGAACGACCTTGCGCAGGCGCATGCAGCGCCTTGACTGGCTTTGGTCGTCCATGCGGCTGATCGGTGGCAATGGAGCGCTTCTGAGGAATGTGTTAGAAAAGGATCCGCCCTTGGAATGCGAGATCACTTACATCCTGTACCCCCGCGAGACAAGCTCCACCTCCTTGATAAACGCAATGGAGGCACTGGCGGCGCTGTCAAAGTCGTGCGACCGTGCCACAAACGTCCGGACCTCGGTCAGCGCCGACAGCCGCACGTAGCGCAGCCACTGCTGTCGCATGTAGGCGTTGCCCACAACGACGGCCGCGGCCAGCAGAACCAGGCCGAAGACGAAGCGCTTTCTCGTCAAGTGCGCCATCCCGCCGAGATACACCCAGCGCACGGCCCACGAGAGAACAAACGCGCTGGCGATGGCGACGGCGATGCCCGTCGCGGTGGGAACCTGCGGATCGAGGCCGTCTTGGGCGCGCGCGTCTGCCGCGGGCCCGCGGTCCGGGTCGCCATTGCTGTCGCCGCCGCTGCTGCCGGGGCGCGTCGCTTGCGGATACTGGCCGAGGGTGGCCGCGCCGAGGAGGTGCGAGGTGATGATGGTGTAGCGGAATTTCTCGATAAACTGGGCGTTGTCGACCCGGCTGATCGTGGACGCGACGGCTCTCTAAAAAAAGAAAAAAATCAAAAAAAATCACGGTCAGCATGCGTCTTGCCGCGGAAGCAGGCACAGGGCGATACGCACAGAATAGCGGTTGCTGAAGGAGGAGGAGAGGGACGCGCTGTGATGCCGCGCGTTGACGCGCAGGGGGTTCGGGAGCTTGTTGCGGAAGCGCTTCCGGACCATCGGCCGGCCGACGGGCGCAAAGACAGGGGACGGGGGACTCGGCGGGGGCGTGTCGACGCCGTCCTGCCGGTCGTCTTTGGAGGGTTTCCGCTGCCGTGGCTGCTGCTGGTGTTTCTGGACGGGGGTTACGGGAAGTGCGGCGCGCGACGCGCCGTCAAAGTCGGTATCGTCGCCGGCGAGGAGGGCTGCGGCAGACGCGGAGGGGGTCACTGCCGGGACCCAGTCGCTGGGCTCGTCTTCGCCCTCGTCTACAACCACGGGGATCCGGTCAGCACGTGCGATCTGTCGGGGCATGTCGAACAGCGAGCGCAGCGACAAAATGGCATGGTCAACGAAGAAGAAAAAAGGGCATCGCACCTCGCAGATACTCGGCAAGCGGAGTCTGGTCGAAAACGACAGTCTCCATCGAGTCAGCTGCCTGTGAACCGGCCGCGCATCCTCTGCCAACGGCCAAGCAGCGCACGCGGTAGACGGACGACAAGCGCCAGGTGGCAAGGGGGAAACAAAGAGCGGCTCTAGGCGGTCGAGGACGGCGTTGGTGACGTGTGGCGAGGGAAAGAGGGGAGGAGGAAAATGGCCGTTGCGGACTATGGCAGTGCCATGTGACGGGCTGCGAGGCGACAACGGAGGCGAGAGGAGCAGTCGTCGGGCGGCACTGGTGGGCGTATGGTCGTATTGGCAGCGGTGATGGTGGTGGTGGTGTCGTGAACGTGACAGATACGGGAAAGGAGGTCTGTAGTCGAGACAAGCGTGGCCGTGTTTTCGGATGCGTAGCGTGTCGGTCGGAGGAAGGCGCGTGTCGAGGCCGGTCGAGACAAAAGGGCAAAAGGAGAAGGCTCGACGGAGAAGGAAGCCGCCCGGGAAGGAGCACAGTAATAATATGCCGTACTTATTTCCTCGCGGTCTGTTCTGTGCAGCCGCCTCGTCGTCCCTTATTTTGGGCTGAATGAAATAAAGAATCAATAGTTGCTATGCGCCCAGCGTGTTTTCGTCGTGGGAAATGAACAACATCGCCAAATGAAGCTACAAGGAAAAGGAAGGGCCTTGTCGAGCACAGATACAGGGGCGGTGGCCCACTGTGCCCTCGCCGAGAACAGCCAGGTCTGGCGCAAGCGTGGGATGCGCCTTCCCCCCTGACAGAAACGACAAATTAGCGAGAAAATAAGCTCTAGAAAAGCCCGCCCTTAGCTGGCATTTTGCAGAAGCCGCTATCGCCGATAGCGAAGCGCGCTAAGCCGAAACCGTGCAGACACGGTCTAGCCAATCGGCGGCCGGAACAGTGGGTCTGTCTGAAGCTCACGCAGCGCCGCAAACACTTGTCCGGAATGCTTCCAGGGGCATCACGACCATCTGCTCGTACGCCCGCCCGACTCCGCAACCGGCCGCCCCGCCCGTCACCACACACGGCATCCCGCGACACATGCCATCATGTCCAAAGAGCGCGAGTTCCAGATTGCGCCGCTCGTGCAAGAGTCCATCGTGCACAACTCGCGCGTAAGCCGGCGACGGAGAGAGAGAGAGAGAGAGAGAGAGAGAGAGAGAGAGAGAGAGAGAGAGAGAGAGACGACGACGGCTCGATGCTAACGTGCGCAGACCCTCATCAATGTGCAGTCCCTGACCGCCTCGCTGTTTGGCGTGGGCGCAGGCATCCTCGGCCTTGAGTCCTACAGCGGCTTCCTCTTTTACCTTGTCTTCTCGCTCATCACGACGGCCCTCTTCTTCGTCTTCCGCGTCATGGCGGCGTCGCTGGAGCTGCGCCGTGCCGGCAAGCCCGTCAACGTCCTCGACACGAGCGCGTTCTTCCGGAGCCCCTTTGACTTTTGGACGGGCGGCCTGGTGAACGGCCTGGCGGGCTACATCCTGACGTGGACGCTATTCTTTGGTCTTGTGAGGGCATAGACGGTGGTCATACTGGGGGGAAACGACATTTCATTTTACGGCGTTATCAAGGTTCGTTGGCGAAAACAAAAAGTCAGACGTAAGCGTTGCAAGCTGTGTACAGTATGGCGTCTTGAAAAGGGACGGCAAGAAGTGATCCAAACAAGGCGCCCGGTGAAGCGGACAAGAGATATTCTAAAAACGCAATAAATAGAAACGCCAAAGCAGAGTGCGCAACTGGCGCCAACTACGGCTGTCAGTCGGCAATCTCGACAACCTTGCCGACAAAGCCGTCCAGCACAGACCCGTCCTTGCTGGCGCCCTCGAGAATGACAATCTGGGACCCGAGCTCGATCCATTCGCGCCCGTAGAGAAGCTCGAGACGGACATTGTATCCCTCGCTTGCTGCCGCCCGGCCGCCGTCGTTGCCGAGACCGTCGCCGCGGTCGGGCGAGCCAAAGACGCCGTCGTCTGCAGCCTCGGTCTTGCCCGCGCTGCCCGCGCTGCCGCCGCGCGACGCGCTCCAGACCTTGCCAACACGGCCCTGCGCGCGCACGCTGGCCACGTAGAACGTGACGGGCGTTCCGACGCCGAGGTGGCCCATGCCCGCATCCTCGAAGAAGGCGGTCAGCTCGCTGGCCGCCTGCAGCTGCATCCCGCTCAGACGCATGTGCTTGCTCGGGACAGCAACGATCATGCCCCGCCGCGGCTTGAGTGTAGAAGCTGGCGGAGACGTGGGCCCGTCGGCCTCGTCGCCGTGGCCGTCTTGCTTTGCTCGCCCTGGCGGCTGGATCACCAGGCCGAGGGTGCCGACCTGGTCGGCGTCGAGCGTCTGGACGGGAACGCGGAGGTTGCGAATGCTGACAATGCGTGCGTCGTGCCACTCGCCTTTCAGGGCAGACGCAGAGACTGCGTTGCGGGCGGCGATGCGGGCGAGCTCAGACGAGGCCGGGTGGGACGAGGACAGGCTGCTGTGGCCCGGGGACGCTGTCCGGTCGTCGTCGTCCGGCCCAGACCCTGCCGCGTCCTCGTCGGACGGGAAGGGCCCAATCACGACGCGGTCGCCGACGGACAGTTTCCCGAACCGCAGATAGCCAGACAAGACACAGCCGGCATCGGCGGCCTGGCCCAGGCTTGTGCCGGCATAGGACGCGGGACGACCGAAGCGGTCCTCGATGTGGAAGAGCGTCTCGGGCTGCTCCGGGTTGAGAGCCATGCCAATATAGTCGTGCGCGGTCGGCTTTGGCGGAAGCGGCAAGCACCGCAGGAGCGCGTGCACCAGGCCGATGCCTTGTCCCGTCACCGCGCTCGCCAGGATCACGGGGACTGTGGTCCGCAGGTCTCCCGACGCGCGCGCGCGGAGGACCAGCCGCTCCATGGCTTCGGCGTCCGCAGCCGGGACCGAAGGTGCGTCCTGTGGCACCGTTTGCCGCGACTGCAGCAGCTGTGGAGCGCGTCCGGCGTCCTTGACGGCCTGCCAGATGGGGGCGATTGTCCGCTTGAGAGACTCCTTGCTCACCAGCTCCGCTTTTGTTAGGACAATGGCAAGCGGAAGGCCCAGCTTGAGGCACAGGTCGAGATGCGCCTTGGCGAGAGCGGCGTTGCTGGGGCCGGTCCCCGTGTCTGGGGTCGGGACCGTGGCCCTGCCGCCCGTGGCGTCGAGCTCGCCCGCCGGCGCCTCGGCCGTGCTCTTCTCGGGGCTGGCACTGAGACACAGGAGCGTCCAGTGCGGTGCCCACCCGACGAGGCCACGAAGTGTGGTTCGCCGGAAGCGAGGATGGCCGGCCGAGTCGGAGATGAACACAAGACGGCCCTGCTTCGTGTAGTCGTGAATGCCAATCCAGGACTCGATGTTGGGGTTGGCATAGTTGACAATGGCATTGCCGTCGTAGCCCACAAGCTCTTGTGTGACCGTGCTGGTCAGCCCCGAGGTCATCTCGTGCCGATGCTTGAACGAGTTCAGGCGGCTCTTTCCGTGCCCGTCGTCGAGTGCTCCGGTCGAAAGCGTGCCGAGCAGCGTGGACTTTCCCGAGCCGGTAGGGCCAGTCAAAGTGACGCGGAGCTGGTCCGGCGTTGCGGAGCCCAGAGTAGTAAACGGGCCGCTCTTCGTGATCGCGCCGCTGCCGCTTCCCTCTGACCCGACACCCGTGCCGGCCGGCTGGCCCCCGTCTCCCTCCAGGTTCAGGTGCGGTCGGACAAGCACCTCGGCAACCCAGAGCCGGTCACGGAGTGCCACCGGGCCGGATGCGCCCGGCGCACCAGCACCAGGCGGGGGCTCCTCGACCCACTCGCATTCGCCCACCTCGACGACACGCAGGACCTCGGACACGCACCCGAGGTTCGCGGCCATCCAGCGGAGGGTAGCAACGCTCTGGTCCAGCTCGTCCTTGGTGATGCCGACAAGCGTGCCGTCGTCGGCCACGCCAATCTCGTACAGCGCGCCTCTGGATTCCTCCAGGCCCGGCGCGAGCTTCCCCAGCGCGACGGGCCTCTCTGCAAGCGCCGCGTCCTCGGGCAGAAGCGGCAGCAGGATGTCTTGGTGGGCCACCGATGCATGGTACGGCGACGACTGCCGCAGCCGCCAGAGCAGCTGGGTGGTGAGATGCTGGCAGCGGTCTTGCCGCGTCTGCCCGGCGGTCGCCGTCCCGACGAGGCGGCTCTTTTGCAGAAACCTGGGATCGGCGGCCGCCTTGGACGACCCTGGCGGGGGGGCGAGCCGGTAGGAGCGCTGCGGCCGCAGCAGTAGATGCAGCTTGTACTCGACGGGGCCCTCCTGGGGCTCGGGCGGGAGTCTTGTCACGCCATACTCGGACAAGAGGCTCTGGGCAGCGGGGGCCTCGCCCGGGGCCTCGTGCGGTGCGGACAGCCCGCTACGGCCCGGCGGGCTTGGCGCTGCAGAGGCTGCGGCAGATTGCACCCACGGCGACGACACCCGTGGCGGGTTCGGGTCGTATGTGAAGACCGACATCCGCTCGATGGACCGATTGTGCGGCGGGCTGCCGGGATGCGCTCGGACAAGGAGCCGGCTCTGGGACTAGTTGGGCAAGGCTGCCAATGTGTGTAATCGTAATCGCAAGGAAGCCAAGGAGGTTGTGAGCTGGACAGGCCGGGCTATTTGGGGAAGCATTTTTCTTGTCTTTGGAGCCGCAATGGAGGCTGCGTGCGGCCGAGGATGCTGCTCGACAAGGATGGCGGACACTGGATGCGGCGTAGAACAAAGAAGGCGAGCTGATCAGAGGGCAGACATGGCGAGAGACGAGCGTCGTGGACTGCGGCAGGAGATGGTGATAAAGGAGGAGAGATGAAGCCAGACGTTAGTGCTGCTGGCGGTTGCGGATGGGATACAGCAAATCGGGTGTTCCAACGACCGGTGACTACTTCCCGATGCAGAAGCGGCTAGCGACAGGCACGTTGCGAGGAAGGGGCGAATGAGAGCAGCGCATGCCGCGTGTCAGCTACGAGTCATCCACGGCGTGGTCTCAGCCTCGCGGCCTACGAGGTAGCGATTCGGAGTTCTACGTGCGGACAATGGAAGACGGAAGCGGAAGTCGGAAGCGGAAGACGGAAGGGAAGACGGAAGCTCCTGACGGAGCACAGGCCGCCCACCCCTGCAGATGGATGGCAGATTGCATCCGTCGATGCAGTGCGCAGTGCGCTCTTTCCTCGATATTCAATCCGTGCCTCGCTCTTTCCTCGAATGGCCCTGGTCCGGAGAGGCTTTTTGGGAGAAGGAGCAAGGAAAGAGCAGGGCTCCATGTTCTCGCAAGGCAGCCGCGATTCTCAAATGGACGGAAACGACGACTTGCAGCAGAGAGCCTGGCGGCGTTTAGCTCCTTGCTATTTTTGTCTCCTATGGAACCGGCGCGGGGCTGAGCCCACCAGCTCACCGCCTATGAGGAGGCGGAGTGCCCTGGAGAACTACTGCAGAACCCCTAAAAGTCCGTTTAGCTGCCGCATTGCTGCTCTCGCCCGAAACCCTTTCCTGTGGCGAAACGCAGGTCAGACGTTTCGTTTGCACGTCTTCCCATCCTCTCTCTCCAACATTTTTTGTTCTCTCCGCCTGCATTTCTCTGCTTCACGCATTCGACATCTCCTGCCGGCCGCGCCTGATTTCCCATTTCCCCGGCGGCCTTGTGAACAAGCGGCACCGGCCTCCTTATCAAGCATTGACGTTGTCCTCGCCACGATGCCTCGGTTTGGGTTCTCCAAGGACGACGAGGACGGCAAGAAGGCCGGTCTGTTTGGCAGAAAGAAGAGCAGCGGCAACGCAGACGCCAATCCGTACGCACAGCAATCCCAGCAGAGCGACCCCTACGCTGCACCGATGACGTCCCTGCAGCGCACGCAGGCCGCAATGGGCCTGCCGTCTGGACCCCGTGGCGGCCGAGGCGGCCCGGCGCCGGCGCGCGGAGGTCCGGGCGGCCCGTCCGGCCCTCCCCCGCCGAGCACTGCCGGCCCTGCGTCCTATGGCGGCCCGCCGCCCAATGCACCCGCGTCGTACGGGGGCCCTCCTCCCAACAACCCGCCCAGCAGTCAGCAGAGCAGCGGCTACAGCGCTGGCGGCTACGGCGCGGCGAGCGGCTACGGCAGCAGCAGCAACAAATACGACAGCGCTCCGTCCTACGGTAGTGGACCCCCCCTTGGACGGCCCCCCACGTACAGGAGCACGGCTGATAGTGATGTTCCAGGGTCGGGAGACTCGGGCGGCTATGGCGGCGGCGCGGCGCGGCTGAGTGCGCGGCGAGGCGGGTACGGCGGCATGGGCGGCGGCGACAACGACGAGGCAAACGAGTCGAACCGCGAGGCCCTTTTCGGGAATGCACCACAGACATACGCGGAGCGGCGCCAAGAAGCTCCGAGCAAGTACGGCGGCGGCAGCAGCGGTGGCTACGGCGCTCCGGGAGGTGGCGGCGGTGGTGGCGGCGTCGACGGCTACGGCGACCAGCGTGAGCTGACGGCCGAGGAGCAGGAGGACGCCGACGTGCAGCGCATGAACCAGGAGACGCGGTACCTGCGAAACGAGACGGACCAGAGCCTGGACCGGTCGCTGATGATTGCCAACCAGAGCATCGAGACGGCGCGCGGCACGATGGCGCGCATGTACAGCCAGCGCGAGCGCCTGCTGGGCGTGGAGAGCAACCTCGACATGGCGGCCAACCACAACAAGATTGCCGAGCACCGCGCCGCCGAGCTGAAGCACTACAACCGCAGCATGTTTGCGGTCAAGGTCAACAACCCGTTCACGTCCAAGCAGCGCGCGGCGGCGCAGGCGCAGGCGGCGCTCGACGAGCACCGCGCCGAGCGCGAGCAGCGTGAGGAGACGCGGCGCCTGGCGTACATGAGCAACCGCAACGCCGAGGAGCAGTTCAACCAGCTGGACAAGACGGTGGAGCAGAACCGGCGGCTGGGCGCGTCCAAGACGGGCATCTCGAGCAAGTTCAACCTCGAAGACGACGACGAGGAGGACATTCAAAAGGAGCAGCAGATTGACCGCAAGATCGACCTGCTGTCGGGCGCCGTGAGCACGCTGAACGTGACGGCGCGCGCCATGAACGAGTTTGCGACCGAGGACCTGGACCACATTGACCGAATCGCGGGCAAGGTACGTCGTCGCTGCGTCTGGGCATGTGCCCGTTTGCCGCTGTCCCTCGTCATGCTAACCGTGCCTCCAGAGCGACACCGTCGACGACCAAGTGCGTGCCAACCGCTACAGACTGGAGCGGATCGAGAAGGGCCGGTAAAGCGGCGGGAGGCTGTGCTTTTGTGCTTTCCTTGTGCTTTTCTTGTGCTTTCCTTTGTGTTTTTCATTTGATTTGTGGCTTCCCTTAAATACATTGCACCCGGCAGAACGTATCCCCTGCGTATTCACGTGGATGTGCCTGTCTACAAAGCAAGATATCTATACGAATATGCATGCACCCGCTGCCGGCGCATAGTTTTGGCCCCCAGCGAACCTGGCTCATGGCCTCCGGGGCTTTGCCGCCCGCACGCCGCTCCTTTTGCGCAGCCGCCAATCAGGAGCGCCGGACGGGCTGGTCAAGTGCTGCAGCGGCCATCACCTGCATGAGTAGCTCGTGCCGGTCGCTTTCGTTCTCTTGTCTGTTCTAGTGCAGCCACCGAAACATGTCTGCGCGCCCCCTTTGCTTCCTCCATATACACGGCCAGTGTGGTTGGGTTGGCGGAGGCTCCCGCCGCCGATGGGGGATCTCGCAGGTCGCAGGAGCGGTCGCCTTAGCCTGCCGGCTCCCGTCACGGACGGCTGCAGCCCGCCTTGGCCAGGCTCGTTGCTGCCGGCCTGCCACTGGGTCTGTTCCCAGGCAAGCCGCTGTCAGCCAGGTCGATATATATGTATGTACATTATAATATGTGATATGTACGAGTATGGTGATCGGTGAGTTCCTGCCGTCTTCGTCACGCCGTTGTTTCTGCTTTGGGCAGGCACGAAACACCCCACGACCGCCAGCGGCAAGCAATGCCAAGACCGCGCGACCAGGCACTAACACGCACCACCCGCCCATTGTTCCAGTGCTCTTTCCGCTGGCGGTTGTCGCCTGTCGCCCCTCCCCCTCCTTTGCGCCTGCCTCCGAGTTGCTAGCGGCCTGGCACGGAAGGCACCACCAACCCTCCCCACCACCACCGGGCGGCTAATTAGCCATTGCTCTCCTTTGCAACTGCCCATCTCGACTTCCGAATGCCTTTGCTGTCCTGCTGGCCCCATCGCCTCTTCTCGTCATCGTCACAGCTCACAGCCGGGCTCCCTGTGCTGCCTGTGTCTCGCCGTGCGTCTGCCGCATCTTGCCGCCCGGTCCTTTGCCCAATCTCGCTAGCGCGCCGACACCGCCGCTGACGACCGCCTCGTGCTGAGTGACGACGACATCGACGACGACGACATCGACGACGACAACAACGACGACGACAACAACGACAACAACTGACCCTCGCCGTCTCTTCAGACTACGGAAGCAGCGCCTGCCGACGCCCCTCCACCGCGCATCCTCGTCGTGCAACCCTCCTCCTGACCGGCCGTCCCAACGCGGCGTGCTCTCGCTCCCGCTCTCTCCGTCTCGGCCTGGACCGGACGGACGGGCTGCCGAGATAATTCGGTGATTCAGCAGAGGCCGACCGCGCACCGTGCTCCGGGGACACCCCCCCCAAGCAACCGCTGCCATGGTGCAAGCTCCCATGATCTCGGTGCCTCTCAAGGCCACCAACGAGATCGACTGGATTGTCCCTCTCAAAAACTACATCCGCGACACGTACGGCGACGACCCGGAGCGGTATGCCGAGGAGTGCGCGACCCTGAACCGGCTGCGCCAGGACATGCGGGGCGCCGGCAAGGACAGCAGCTCGGGGCGCGACCTCTTGTATCGCTACTACGGCCAGCTCGAGCTTCTCGACCTGCGGTTCCCCGTGGACGAGCAGCACATTCGCATCTCCTTTACCTGGTGCGTGCAAGAGAAGAACGGAAGAGAAGGATGGGAGGACGGGAGGGAACAGCAGCTGACAGATGCAGGTTCGACGCCTTTACACACAAGGCCACGTCGCAGTTCTCCCTCGCGTTTGAAAAAGCGTCCATCATCTTCAACATCTCGGCCGTCCTCTCCTGCCACGCGGCCCTCCAGAACCGCTCCGAAGAGTCGGGCCTCAAGACCGCCTACCATTCGTTCCAGGCCTCGGCAGGCATGTTTACGTACATTAACGAGAACTTTCTGCACGCGCCTTCGGCAGACCTGAGCCGGGACACGGTCAAGACGCTCATCTCGATCACGCTGGCCCAGGCGCAAGAGGTCTTTCTCGAGAAGCAGATTGCCGACCACAAAAAGGTCGGCCTGCTGGCAAAACTGGCCAGCCACGCCAGCGCGCTGTATGCCCAGGCCGTCGAGGGCGTGCAGGCCAACGTCGACCGGGCCATTTTTGAGAAAGTCTGGTTTTATTTTGTCCAGGTGCGTTGCATTTTCGTTTCCCATGTCCATCTCCTTTCTCCATGAGACTGACGTTCCAGATCAAATCGAGCCTCATGAGCTCCATGGCCCAGTATTTTCAGGGCCTTGCCGACGACGACGCAAACAACCACGGCATTGCTGTTGCGCGCCTGCAGGTCGCCGAGGCCCTTGCCAAGGAGGCTGCCAAGCTGGCCGGCAACTTTCCCAGCTCGCTGCCATCCAGCGCCAACCTGGGTGCCGACACGAGCACGATCCTGGCCGACATCACCAAGCGGCATCTCTCGACCGTCCAGGAGAAGCTGCGCAGCTTCAACAAGGACAATGACTTTATCTACCACGACACGGTGCCGGACGCGGCCAGCCTGTCGCCCGTCGCGAAGCTGCCGGCCTGCAAGCCAATACCCGTGAGCGAGCTGTACGCCGGCCAGGACATACAGCGCATCACGGGGCCAGACCTGTTTGCCAAGATTGTGCCGCTGTCTGTCACGGAGTCGGCCAGCCTGTACGACGAAGAAAAGGCCAAGATCCTGCGGGCCGAGACGGAGCGTGTCGACGCCGCCAACGGCGAAATGGCGGCCAGCCTCGACTACCTGCGCCTGCCAGGGGCGCTCCAGGTGCTCAAGGGCGGGTTCGACCAGGAGGTGCTGCCCGACGAGGATTTCCGGACGTGGTGTGTGGACGTGGCGGACCACGAGAGCCCCGAGGCCATCTTTGAGCCCCTGCGGCGCCAGCGGGACGCCATTGTCGCCGTGCTGGACAAGAGCGCCAAGCAGCTGGACATGGAGGAGAGCGTGTGCGAAAAGATGCGGTCCAAGTACGAGGGCGAATGGACCCAGCAGCCCAGCTCGCGGCTGACCACGACGCTGCGGGGCGACATCAAAAACTACCGCGACGCGCTGGACGAGGCGGGCAAGAGCGACGGCCTGCTGGCCACGAAGCTGCGGCAAAACAGCGCAGACTTTGACGACATGCGGACGGCCGCGCAGCACGGCGAGGTGGACGCGCTCTTCCAGCGCGCGCTGGCCAAGGTCCGGGGCAAGTCGAGCAGCCAGACGGCCAGCCCCAGCGAGGGCAACCTGCTGGACACGGACTTTGAGGACAGCAACCCCAGCGTGCCGGACCAGATCAAGGCGGTCGACGAGATCCTGACAAAGCTCAACCTGGTCAAGCGAGAGCGCAACCAAGTGCTCAAGGACCTGAAGGATAAGGTAGGGAAGTGAAGAGAGAGAGAGAGAGAGAGAGAGAAAAGAACCTCGCTGACAGACAGATCCACGATGACGACATCTCGCAGATCCTGATCCTGAACAAAAAGTCGATTGCCAACTACGAGACGCAGCTGTTCAAGTCGGAGCTGGAAAAGTTCCGGACGCACCAGAACCGGCTGGTGCAGGCGAACCACAAGCAGTCCGCGCTGATGAAGGAGCTGACGGCGACGTTCAACACGCTGCTGCAGGACAAGCGCGTGCGCTCGGAGCAGAGCAAGTACGAGGCGGTGCAGCGCCAGCGCGCGGCCGTCGTCAACAAGTACAAGCGGGCGTACCAGGAGTTCCTCGACCTCGAGGCGGGCCTGAACGGCGCAAAGCGCTGGTACGCAGACATGAAGGAGACGGTCGACAGCCTCGAGAAGAACGTCGAGACGTTTGTCAACAACCGGCGGTCCGAGGGAGCGCAGCTGCTCAACCAGATCGAGCAGGACCGCTCGGCCAACAAGGGCCAGCAGGCCGAGCTCGAGCGGGAGCGCCTGCGCGGCCTCATGGAGCGCATGTCGGTCGAGCCGGCACAGTCGACGACGACGACGACGACGCCGCCGCTGCAGCAGCAGCAGCAACAGCAGCGGCCAAACGGCCTGTCTATATCGACACCGCCCATCTCCACGTCCACGGGCATGTCCGGACGGCCCGCGCCGATGCCGTTGTACCTCGGCAGCCTGAACACGGGCACAGCGCCGCGATACCCGGCCACCAGCTTCACGGGCCAGTACCAGGTGCCGAGCTCGCCGCCGCCCAACCAGGCCGGCATGCCGTCGCCGTACGCCAGCCACTTTGGCCAGCAGGCGGCCGCCTACAACCCGAGCGCGCTCGGCCGCATCCCCGGCCCGGCCTCGCCGCCGCCCACCATGACGACGTTTGGCCTGGGCACGATGCGCGGCCCTGCCTCGCCGCCGCCCACGCAGACGACCTTTGGCCCGCCCGGCGGCCACCAGTACAGCACGTACGGCAACCAGCAGGCGCAGGCCGCGCCGGTGCAGACGCCGCACTCGGCCACGCCGTCGGGGTTTGTGCCCCCGGGCTTTGTGCCACCGCCGCCGCCGCGCGCGCCGCCGCCGCTGGGGCCGCAGCAGACATTCCACATCCAGCCGACGGACTACTACGGCCAGCAGCAGCAGCAGCAGCAGCAGCCGCCGCAGCAGCAGCAGTATCAGCAGAACCCAAGCGATCCGTGGGCTGGCCTGAATGCGTGGAAGTAGGAAAGGAAGTCGAGCAGAGATTGCAAGGCCTGGAAGGCAGCACTTATAAGTTTACAATTTGAAGTTTACGTCTCGCTGTATCTCGATGGCGTGTGGTTTTGTTTTCACGAGTACGAGACGACGGGGTCTGTATTTATCTGGTTATTTGAAGCGGCGCTCGTCTGACAATAAAACAATGCAACGGCGTGTTTGGCTACAGAAGACATAATTACCTCCTGGCTCATCCGTGGAAAATGCTCATCCGTAAGATGCCCACCTCGTATTCTAACATGTTTAACAACCGTGCCCTTGCTCATTGTCGAGCGGGCCGTCTTTCCGATGCCGTTCTCAACGCGTACCGCTTCGCGGGCGCTCGACGCGGCGCGTCCTGGCCCTGGTCCGCGCCGTCGTCGGACGAGAGACCCTCTGCCAGCGGCGCCTTCTCCAGCGGCGCGCGGACGCCCGCGACGGACGTCTTGGCGGGCGTCGACCAGCCGCTGCCGGACGCGCTCCGCGCGTGTGTGCGCCGGCGGCTGGGGCTCTCGAGCAGCACCATGGACAGCCACGGCATCAGCGCCACGGCGGCAACAAACACGAGGCCCACGACGGTGCAGGCGCTGACGCTGCTTCTGCTGCTGCTGCTGCCGAGGCCGGCGAGGCGGCTTTTCTGGCAGAAGGCGGCCAAGGACATGGTGCCGGAGCCGGTGGGCGTGGCCGCGTGGGGGTTCGTCGGCGTGGGCGTCTTTGCGGCTGCGGCGGCGGCCGCCGGCAGACAGGACGGCGGCCGGACAAAGAGGGCGGCGGCCAGCCAGCCGAGCGCGACGTAGGCGGCGGCCGCGGCGCCCAGGGCGGCGCGGTAGCCGCGCAGCTGCGGGATCTTGGCACAGGCCATCAGGGCGCGGGCGCAGGCGGCGACGACGGCGCAGACGCCAGCGCAGACGAGCACGAGCACGAGCAGCGCCGTCCGGGGCGCGGAGCCGGCCGCGCCCAGCAGGCGGTCGAGCAGCGTCTGCGCGGCGACGTGCTGCTGGGCGGCGAGCAGCGGCAGCACGACCGCGTGGGCGAGGCCGGCCAGGACGGCCGTGGCGGCCACGGCCAGGCCGGCGTAGACGAGCGCCAGGCGCAGGACGAAAACGACAAAGGCAGCCTCCCAGAGGAGGCAGACGACGGACTCTGCAGAGCCGAAGCGGCGCGACGGAGCCATGGCGGAGTGTTGTGAGGTTGTATCAAGTGGTTGGGTTTGCTGGAGGAAGGGGGTCGAGGCGTGTGGCGGGCGCCGTCTTCTTTTTTATCTTGTGCCTTTCTTTCCGGCCGCCTGCACCGGCCGAGGCCCAGCGTGCGTGTCACTCGATGTCCTCGGCCAGGCCAGGCATTAGCGGCGGTCGAACAGTCAGCGTCCTGGCTTTGTCTGCTCTCACGGGATGCCACAAAGACGTCAAGCACATGTTAGTGCCATTTTGGGCTTAGGCTGGACACGCCATGCGGTATGCCGGGCGCTGTATTTTAGCGGGTGCACCGCCAATTGATCCCATGACAGCAGTCTCCTACAGCGCCAGAAGCTGCTGGAAAGCCTACATGGTGTGACTCGCGTCGGTCCTGGCCTGAATCCTACTCGTACGAGATGTGCTGTAGCCGCCTTTGTACGAGTACCCTTGCGAATGTCTGTGAGCCAGAACAGGCCCATACAAGCACATATTCATTATCTTGATGTACTCGTACTCGTACACAGAATGAATGCTTGTTGTCCAAAGCAGCGCAGGGGGTGGGATATGAACGCAAGTAAACTCAACGCAAGGCTGGCGATATGTACACGAAACGTGCCAGGAAGACGCTCGTCAGATCTCCGCCTTCTCCAGCTTGGCGGCCAGCGCGTCGACGTCCTTGTCCTTGCGCTGCACCACGGGCTCCTCCTGCGCCTCCTCGGCCTCCTTGATGAGCTTCTCGGCCCGCTCCTCGGCCGTCGTGCCCTCCGCCTCCCCGCCCTCGTCCTCCTCCTCGTCCTCGTCCTCCTCCTCCTCCTCGTCCGAGTCCTCCTCCTCGAGGTCGCTCAGGCTGTCCAGGCCCCAGGCGTCCTCGTCCACCACGTCGCCGCCCAGCGCCTCCTTGCGCGCCTCAAACAGCGCCTGCAGCGCCGCCACGGCCTCGTCGTCCTCGGAGAACTTGTTGCCGTTGACCTCGAGCTTCTGCAGCACGGGCAGCGCGTCGCTCTCGGCCGCCGTGGCCAGCGCCTTGAGCCCGGCCGACGTGATGTCGTTGTACTGCAGCCGCAGCACCTGCAGCTTCTTGTTGCGGCCCTTGCGCAGCGCGCCCGCGAGCAGCACGCCACCCTTTGCGCTCAGCAGCGAGTCGCCGATGCCCAGCTCCTCCACCTCGGTCCACCGCGGCACCACGCCCGCCAGCGCCCGCGCGCCCATCAGCGTAAACGTGTTGTCCTGCAGGTCCAGCACGCGCAGGCCCGTCGCGTGGTGCAGGCCCGCGCTCAGCAGGTGGCTGATGCCCTCCTGGCGGATGCCGTTCTGCACCATCTTGACCACCCGCACGTTGCTGTGCAGCGCAAACGCCCGCGCCCACGCCGTCATGCTGCCGTTCTCCAGCCGGTTGCGCCCGCACACCACCGTCTCCAGGTCCGGCACCCGCCGCCCCGGGTCCGCCTTGCGCGCCGCCTCCTTCTTGGCGTGCAGCGCGCTCAGCGCGTCCGCCACCAGTATGCCCGCGTGCGGGCCCAGCCCGTTGTTGTTGAGGTACAGGTGCTGCAGCGGCACGTGCGACGACAGAAACGCCACCAGCGGCGCCTGCGTGTTGAGCCCAAACGCGTTGTCGTTGAGGTTGACCGTGCCCAGCTCCGGCAGGTTCAGCAGCGCCGTCAGCAGCGACGACAGCGCCTCGGGTATCTCGTTGAGCAGCCGCCCCGTGAAAATGTCCGCCAGGTTGGCCGTCCGCAGCGTCCGCTTGGTCGCCAGCACCTCGCCCAGCAGCCGGCACGCCCCCACGCCCAGCGTGTTGCCCAGCAGGCGCACCTCCTCCACGTCCGCCATCGCCCGCAGCGGCGCAATGTGCGGCTCGAGGTCCTCCGCCGTGTCGAGCTTCAGGCCCTTGCCCTCGAGGGAGAAGACCTTGGTGGACGCCATGCTGGAGAGCGCCGATTGGTGAAATTCGCTTGTCTGTGTCTGTGGGGGGGGGGGGTGGTTCTGTTTATATTCAGAGATTTTTGTCTTTTGGTTGCTGGGAAGCTTTGCGGCCCGGCAGCTACTCGTAGACATGTGGGGGAGGGGTTCACCTGACCGCCTTGGGTCTGCAGCTGGCACCGGCTGGCAGCGAATGATGACTAATCGCATGGCTCCACTGCGCGATCTGGAAGCCGCGACTCGTCTCGCTCCTGCCCTGGAAGCTGCCATGAGAGGCATGTTCTGGCCTACTGCCCATTCCGCAATTCTGTCATCATCGTCAACATCACCCTCGCGAACTGTGAGACTCGCTTGCCTTTCGTCTGCCCCACGCTCGATTCCATCGACCGTGCCTCGCATTGCGACGCGGATGCGGGCGCGCCCCCGGAGTTGTCGCGCGCATCGCCAAAACAGCAGCACCGGCTTCGCTTCATCAACCCGATGAACCACGGCCACGTCTAGGCGCAGAAGCCCGTCTTTCTTTGCCGCAGTACGCGAATCCATCCGCCCGCACAATGGGAAAACGCCACTCGTCACGGCGGTCGTCTGAAGAGGCGGGTCTGCCTACGGCAGACTACGAAGACGACGGCGCAGCCGAGGCCGCCGCGAAGCCGCCCAAGCGCATAAAGACGGCCAACGGCTCTGCGGTGCCCGCGTCACCCGGCAGCGCGGCGGCAGGGCCCGGGGCAGAGCCCGAGGCGGGCGCAGACGCGGATGTCGAAGCCGAGGCCGACGCTGACGCGACGGTCATGGTGGCCGCGCTGAGCGACCGCCCCGGCGCCAGCCGGAGCAACGGCACCGCCAACGGCACAAAGGCGCCGCCGTTGGGCGGCGCCAAGAACACCGTCGGCGTCGACGACGACGACGACGACAACCTGTCGACCATCTCGTCCGACACCGACGGCGACGTGCCGCCGCCAAAGAAGGCGGCGCAGGCCGGCGACGACAGCGACCTGGCCAGCAGCCTCAACGCGGCCAACGAGCTGCAAGTCACGTGCTGCTCCTGGGACGGCTGCGACGCCGGCGACATGGGCACCATGGACAAGCTCGTCGTGCACCTGCACGCCGAGCACGTCGAGGGCAAGCAGCGCCGCTACACGTGCGAGTGGAACGGCTGCGCCCGCAAGGGCAAGTCGCACGCCAGCGCCTACGCTCTCAAGGCGCATCTCCGCAGCCACACGCGGGAGAAGCCGCACGTCTGCCTCTTGCCGGGTATGTTTTTTTCGTATTTTCTGTATTTTCTGTATTTTTTGGCATTTTTTCTTTTTTCATCTTTATTTTTTTGTATATGGGCTGACAGAACAGAATGCGATTTGGCATTTGCTCGGCAGGACGCCCTCAACAAGCACATGCGCACATCCCACGAAATCGACCTGATGCGCTACTACGAGGCCCAGCAGCAGAAAGTGCCGCTGGGCAGCCGCATCGGCGGCGGCAGCGCCAACGGCAGCGCCAACGGCAACGGCGTCGCTCTGGCACCGCCCGCCGCCGCGACGAACGGAAAGCCGCCCGCCCCCTCGAAGCTCAAGATCATCATCAAGACGCCCCAGTCCCACGCGGCGGGCCACGACGACTCGGTGGACAGCAACACGTACAGCCCCAGCCCCAGTGCGGCCGGCTACGAGGACACCAGCCTCTACCACTTTGTCGGCCCCGACCTGACCAAGCTCACCCACGACCAGGGCTTCTCGGCGCACGAGCTCGAGCTCGAGCCCAAGGAGCTGTACGGCGTCTGCCGCGCGCAGCTGCAGTGGGCCGAGGAGGAGACGGAGGCGCTGCGCGAGGAGTGCGCCGCCTGGGAGGACGCGGCCCGCAGCGCCTGGCTCGAGCAGCAGGTGCTGCTGGACCAGGTGATCCGCAGCGAGCAGGACTGGTACGAGCGGCGCAAGGCCGTGCTGGCCACGCTGGCCCTTGAGGAGGAGAAGCGCGCCGCCGAGGCGGCCGCCCGCGGGGACGTGGAGGACGACGACAACGACGACGACAACGGCATCAAGGACGAGGACGACTCGGGCGGCGACGACGACGACGGCGATGTCGACGGAGACGGCGATGGCGACGGCGATGGCGACGGCGAGGGCGACGGCGAGGACGACGAGGACGACGACGACGTGCCGAGCGTCATGCTGGACCCCGACGCCACGCAAGACTTTTCCTTTGCAGAAACGACGTCGTTCTCGGCCGTCGGGTCCTCGCTGCGCAACGAAGTGGCCGTCAACGGCGACTAGGGGGACGCAGCGGAAGCCGCGGAAGCCGCGGCTGGTCCTTGTTGGGTCTTGGGATGGGCATTTGCATGGTTTGGCACACCGTCCAGGCGGCCCAGATTGTATCACTATAGTGTCTCATGTTGGCAGAGCTCGTTGTATTTCACGTTACGTGTACGTTTTTGTGTGTTTCCTGGGTCTAGGGAGGCGAAGCCCTCGGGGAAAATCAATCCATCCTTATTCTACGGCGCCTCGTCGTTGCCGTTTCCTCCCGTCCGCCGTCCGCCGTCCGCGACGCTGCTCTACCGCGTCTTGCGCTTGGCGGCCGCGGCATTCGCAAAGGGGAACCCGCTCGTGCGCTTGTCGGCCCCGGTGCGCTTGCTGACGCGGCTGCCGCCGCCAAAGAGCAGACACCACAGCCCAAACGAGGCCAGGACGGCGCTGCCCGTGCAGCCGACCAGGAACGCCGTCACCGTCGGCTGCACGCGGTGGTAGTAGCAGCCGTAGCTGTAGAACGCGGCCGCGCCGTGGTACAGCGTCGAGATGAAGAGGGCCGCCCACGCATACGGCGAGGCCGAGCCGCTGCCGTCGCCGCCGGGGCCGGCAGCCAGAGGCAAGAGGCCCGAGAGGACCAGCGTCTGCAGCGCGAGGCCCAGCTGGGCCAGGCCCAGCGCGCGGGCAAAGTACACGGCGGTGGCGTGCACCGGGCCGTCGGTGGCCAGCAGCGAGGCGATAAACGACGGCCACACAAGGAGCGGCAGCGCCTGGACACTGAGCCAGCCCAGCGAGGCAAGACTGTAGGCGGAGATGGCCTGTGGTGGGAGGTCAGCCGTGCCCAGAAAGGAAAGAACGGAAGGAGCCGAACGCACATCCATGGGGCGAGCTGTTCGCCGGGGAAGGAGGCAGTGCGAGTACGGTATGTCGGTTGATTCGGAGCAGGTGCGAGCCGGGTAAGTTTTTTAAGCTTGTCTGGCTGCCTCCTTCCCCAGTCTACGTCAGCTCTCTCGAAAGACACACTCATGTCAACGCGGACGAGAGCTCGCCTTTGTACAAATACCGTGTCAATACAGTGTAATTTCTCATACACACCGTTCACAGCGTCGACATCACGTGCAGAGATAGGGCGATTGGGGTTGCCCTTCCTTTAGCCGAATCGGGCTAGCCCCTTCAGCCCACACAATCGCACAGAAAAAGTGCCTGCTCAATCGATTTAGCGCTGCCACCAAGCGCACCCCTCCCGCCAATTTTTTTCCCCTAGAGAGCCGGGTTTTTTGCCTTTTGCCAGTGTGTGATTTTTTTACCTCTTCCCTTTTACCTCTCACCATCCTTATCCGACAACAACACCCGCACCGACGACCACCTGCGATCCATATTCAAGATGTGAGTTGTGCTCCGGTCTGCTGGCAGGACAGCACCACCCGATGGCGATGATGCATTTGATGGCACGGCCCCGGCGGAACGGCGAGCCCCGGCACCGACGGCGAGGGACGCCCCAGACAGCGACGCGGGATAAGACGACGAGACCGAGTGGTACGACGACAGGACGACTGGCAAGGCCGACACAGCAGCGTCGAATCGAAAACGAAAGCAGACCTACGGAACATCATTGGACAGCAAGGAAAACGAGCGAGCTTTTCTCTACCGTGAATCGACTGCCCTGACCACCGCCGTCCCATGCATCCCACGCCATCGCGGGCCGTCTGCCGTCTGGCCTCTGGCCTCTGGTGCCTTGTTCTGCGTGCACAGCAGCTAACCGTGGCAGGGTCAATCTGCGCACTCAGAAGCGTCTTGCCTCGTCCGTCCTGGGCTGTGGCAAGAACAAGATCTGGCTGGACCCCAACGAGGTGTCTGAGATCTCCAACGCCAACTCGCGCATGACCATCCGCAAGCTCGTCTCCGATGGCCTGATCATCCGCAAGCCCGCGACGACGCACTCGCGGTCGCGCGCCCGCGAGCTGAACCTGGCCCGCCGCATCGGCCGCCACCGTGGCTTCGGTAAGCGGAAGGGTACCGCGGACGCCCGCATGCCGGAGCAGGTCCTTTGGATGCGCCGTCTGCGCGTCCTCCGCCGGTTACTAGTCAAGTACCGCGCCTCGGGCAAGATCGACAAGCACCTGTACCACGAGCTGTACCACCTGGCCAAGGGCAACACCTTTAAGCACAAGCGCGCGCTTGTCGAGCACGTACGTTTTATCTGTCCCCCCCTTCCCCCCGTGCCGCCGCCTCTAACACGCACAGATCCACCGTGCCAAGGCCGAGCAGGCCCGCGAGAAGCAGCTGAAGGAGGAGATGGACGCCAAGCGCGCCAAGACCAAGGCCGCCCGCGAGCGGAAGCTGGAGAGACAGAACGCCAAGCGGCAGGCGGTGCTGGGCGACGACGAGGCGGAGAACTAGAGGACGACCAGA
The DNA here is from genome assembly GCA_019925305.1 of Sporothrix cf. nigrograna. NCBI lineage: Eukaryota > Fungi > Ascomycota > Sordariomycetes > Ophiostomatales > Ophiostomataceae > Sporothrix > Sporothrix cf. nigrograna. The sequence continues at coordinate 90,992 of JADHKR010000003.1, forward strand.
GAGAAGACGACGATGACGACGACGACCCGGGGCGGGAGCGGTGCGCATCTGAAAACAAGGACGAAGCAAAGGGCGCCGACAGCGGCGACCGCGGCGACGGGACCGGACGGCGAGCGAGGGCTGCATCTTTTTTTGCAACGTACAAAAATAATGGAGTTTTCCGGGACAACACTCAAAAACACCCTCACCAGGGCGGAACATTAAAAAATAAAAAAGGCCATTATACCATCCAAAGTCCCGTGGTGGCGTCCTCGCGTTGTCCTTGTTCTCGCTCTGTCTGTTTCCAATCTGCGCTCGTGTTTTCCTTTGCACGAGGCAGACGCCTGCATCTGTACAGAACAATGGGAACGTGAATAGTTTAAACGAGCTGCGACGACAGGCCGGCTGCACATGCAAGCGGAACGGCACAATCGATGGATAAATTGCATTGTCTATTTGACGATATCGCCTCTCCAGCAAGTACAGTATGAGCTCAACGCGCGACAAGACTACGAGTATTGATCCAGCAGAATGAACAGGGTATACGGCACTCGCCGCGGCCCCGATAAGCAATGAGAAGACGAAAAGAGAAAAAGGCCGAAAAGGAATAAAAATACAACATTACGTTGGGTCAGAAGCTTCATATTGTTCCTGAAAAAGGTGGTGAATGTGCCAGGACATGTCAGCATGCTCCCAGGCGCGAGGTTGCCCCCGCGTGGAAAATCTGGCAAAGGTTCGAAGCAGTCTCGTCACTCCCAAGTTTAGTTGTTGGGAGAGGAGAAGAAAAAAGGAGAGTTGCAGAAATTGCAGACGGCCGCAAATTTTTTTTGTATCCGCCGAAGCTGGTCACGTGCTGCATCCGCACTGCTCCAAGAGGCAAGATTGCCCAAGTAAGCAAGAACGGCAGAGCGCCCACAGGATAGCGCAGTCCCCGCCCTATTGCCCTATCGTGCCTTCCAGCGGTTTGTGCCTGCTGATTTGCTCCTTCCCGGTGCAAAAGAGGGGACGACCTCACCGACTCTGGCCGGCGTCATGGCTGGCCCATTTTAACTTGGCACCGATAGCTGCTTCTCTGACCGTTGCGTCGCCGTCGAGGGCAGGTGCGACGCACTCTCCCGTAGTAAAAAGCAAGCAAAGAAAGCGTGCCTCCCCCGCTCGGAGCTAGTCATCATACCACGACTCGTACATAAATCCATCCCATGCACGGCGCCTAAACCACCCAAAGCGTCACGCAAGCCGCCCCAGCATCGGACCACTCTGCCCACCGCTCTCCTGCTTCGTCTGCTTCTCGCGGGACCTGCACGATCAAGGGGGCGTCCGCGGCACAGACAGCCGCCCGAGAAACCGAGTCCCCTCCGGATTGGACCACCTTTTTCTGCTGTCCGAATTGGACTGCCGTTTTCTGCTGGCGACCACCACGCCTCGCTCTCTGCCTCCTCTCGGACTGCCATGTCGCTTCCTCTCTTCCGGGGCACCGCCCGCGCCGCCCGGGCAGCGCGGCCGTGGGCCGCCGCACGGGCCCGGGCCCGGCCGGTGTCGACGCTCAACCAGGAAGGCCAGCAACGGGTTTGTGCCGTCCCCGTCCCGTGGCCGTCGACTCGCCCGGCAGACCGCTGACGCGCGCAACGCAGATACTGGCCGCACACCTGCAACAGGCAGACCCGACAATGTACGACATTATCGAAAAGGTGCGTGTCTGTCCCTGCCGCGCACGGCGGCGAGCGTCCGTTCTGACAGCCCCCCCGCAGGAGAAACTCCGCCAGAAGCAGTTTATCAACCTGATCCCGTCCGAGAACTTTACATCCCAGGCCGTGCTGGACGCCTTAGGAAGCCCAATGCAGAGTAGGCGCCCTCTGTGACGCTGAGACGCTCGAAACGCTGACACGCGACAGACAAGTACTCGGAGGGCTACCCCGGCGCGCGGTACTACGGCGGCAACGAGTTCATCGACCAGTCCGAGCGGCTGTGCCAGCAGCGCGCGCTCGAGACGTTTGGCCTCTCGGACAAGGAATGGGGCGTCAACGTGCAGGGTGAGTGCCGGCGGCGGCAGCCGGGATCGAAACGTGGACCGCTCAGCTGACACGGCCAGCCCTCTCCGGCGCGCCGGCAAACCTCTACGTGTACTCGGCCCTCCTGAACACGCACGACCGGCTCATGGGCCTCGACCTGCCGCACGGCGGCCACCTGTCGCACGGCTACCAGACGCCGACCAAGAAGATCTCCTTCATCTCAAAGTACTTTGAGACGCTGCCCTACCGCCTCGACGAGGCCACCGGCTACATCGACTACGACCGGATGGAGGAGCTGGCGCTCCTCTACCGGCCCAAGATCATCGTGGCCGGCGCCAGCGCCTACAGCCGCCTCATCGACTACAAGCGCATGCGCGAGGTGTGCGACAAGATCAGCGCCTACCTGCTCGCCGACATTGCGCACCTGTCGGGCATGGTGGCGGCCAAGGCGCTGCCCAGCCCCTTTGCGCACGCCGACATTGTCACGACCACGTCGCACAAGTCGCTGCGCGGCCCGCGCGGCGCCCTCATCTTCTTCCGGCGCGGCGTGCGCCGCGTCAACGCCAAGACCAAGGAGGAGGAGAGGTACAGCCTCGAGGGCCCCATCAACGCCTCCGTCTTCCCGGGCCACCAGGGCGGGCCGCACAACCACACGATTGCGGCCCTGGCCGTGGCGCTCAAGCAGGCGCAGACGCCCGAGTTCCGCGCGTACCAGGAGCAGGTGCTCGCCAACGCGCAGGCGCTGGCCAAGCGGCTCGGCGAGCCCAAGGACAAGGGCGGCCTCGGCTACGCGCTCGTGTCGGGCGGCACCGACAACCACCTGGTGCTCGTCGACCTCAAGCCCCAGGGCATCGACGGCGGCCGCGTCGAGCGCGTGCTGGAGCTGGTCGGCGTCGCCGCCAACAAGAACACCGTGCCGGGCGACCGGTCCGCGCTGACCCCCGGCGGCCTGCGCATGGGCACGCCCGCCATGACGACGCGCGGCTTCAGCGAGCACGACTTTGCGCGCGTCGCCGACATTGTCGACCGCGCCGTGACCATTGCCGTGCGCGTCGACAAGGCCGCGCGCAAGGAGGCCGAGGAGCGCGGCGAGAAGGGCGTCGGCCGCCTGCGCGTCTTTCTCGACCACCTGGGCAGCGGCGACGGCGTGCCCGAGATTCTGCAGCTGCGCAGCGAGGTCGCCGACTGGGTCGGCACGTACCCGCTGCCGTGGACGACCAAGGTGTAGGGGTGGGTGGCTTTCTTCCGAAACGACGGACACCACAAAAACACAAGACGAGACATTACGAGACATTTTTGCAGAAAGAACGCGACAAGCAAAACACGATAAACCATACCAGACGGACGTCTCTTCTCCTTTGCTGATCTCGCCCACGGTCTACGCCGGCGCTCTGGTTGTCGTCTTTGTTTGATTTTTGATCCTCGGCACGGGCCGCTTCTTGACTGCTTTCTCTTCTATCCGTGCTTGTCTCTCCATCTTCTTTCCCTCGTCTTCTGGCCTCTTTTCCAGCCGCAAGGCCATTTTGAATCTACTAGCATTGTCAAGCGTTCTTACAACGCAAACGTTGGCGCTCATGAGAACGGCAGTGGCGCGGGGGCCGTCGACGTGTCGCAAGCTGTGCTCTGCCGGCTGCCTCATACAGTTCCTGCCAGCGATATTGTACACTGCATATGAGGCAGCTCGCTTGTGGATGTTTGCGTGCCTCTCGGGTGTACCCGCGTTGTATCTCCATTGTATTTCCATATATTATCCTGAAATAATAACACGGTTGGTTCGTTCTTTGTATGCCTCGGCCAGAGGCCTCGCCTCACAGCTTGGACAGTGCTGTCGACGGCGGCAGCGCCGGCGCCGGCGGCACGCGCACAACAACGGAGCTCGCGCCCTCGACGTAGGCCGGGCCGCTGTCCAGGGCCACCTCCTGGCAGTCCTCGGGCCCCACGCCGTTGGCAAACTGGAACACAAAAAAGGGCAGAGACGTGCCGGGCGCGCCCAGCGCGGCCATGGGCGCGTGCCACGTCGCGGCGCCGTAGGTCACGGCCTGGTCGCCGCGGGCCACAAACGCACGGAGGCCGCGCACGTCGGGCGGGCGCGCCGTGGACATGCCGGCCGGCGTCTCGGCCAGATTGGGCGCCACGATGACGAGGTAGCGGGTGTCGGCCGCCGCGCGCACAGACAGCGGCACAAACGTCTGCGAGGTGTAGGGGTGCCGCTCGAGGATGGTCACAGGGAACAGGCCGCCCGCGGCGTCTGCAGGGTCCCGCGCGAGCGCCCGCGCCGCGCAGACAAACATGCTGGCCAGGGGCTCCGACGGCCGGCCGCTCGGCGCGTGCCCCGAGGCGTAGCGGTCGGCGAGGCGCGACACGCGCTGGTACTTGATCGCCGTGCCCTGGTTGGCCGACACGGGGCTGTTCAGGCGGGCGAGCGCCCGCGCCGGCAGCGGGCCAAAGGCGCGCGCATACTGCGCGGGGTGCACGTCGGGCCGCGGGTTTTCGATGACGTCGCCAAAGGGCGCAAACGCAGCGGCCGTCAGCGGCTCGGCAGGCACGGCCAGCCGCAAGCCCGACACATCGAGCCGGTCACACATGGGGGGAGGGGAGCAGGTGAGGTTGCCGGGAGGAAGAGAAGCCGAGGGGGGTGTCGTATTCGCCGTCCCGGCCGGTGTCGTAGGCGACGTTTCGTCCCTTGTGGCGAACTGAGCCTCTAGCCGACTCTCTTGCCAGTGGCCGTCGTTACGGTTGTCCCAAAAATGAATGCGTGTCGCAGCATTTTCTGTCGTTCCATCGTCTTGATTGGGTGGAGACGGCGGCGCCGCCCGAGAAAAAGCACCGAACAAGCGATAACGGAAGGCGCGACTGCGTACGACGAGGAAAGAACGGTTGCGTACATACAGCGGTGGTATGAGTTGGAAAATACATGGGAAAATGCGCAGAAATACAGAAATATTGGTTTTTTCTGTTGTCTACCATTCGTTCCGTTTGGCATTGCCGTATTTTGAAGAAACATGTTGCGTACTCGACACTACGTTACGCAGCACAAAAACACGGCAGGAAATAGAAAGAACGACCTGGTATGCTCCTTCCGTCTACAGTCTGTCTGACTAATGACAACCTCAGACATCTGCCGTGAGATATCGCGAACAAAGACACGGAGTACAACAGGTCGGGTTATGCGGACGACACGGCGGCCTGGTTTTCACCTGACGGCCAACGGGTGGCGGAGCTGCCTAATTCAGCGAGCCCTGCGGGGACTGCAGAGCCTTTTGGGGAATTCTGAGGCTGCATGACGACGAAGCAAGAAGCCCAGAAAAACAATAAATAAAAAGATATAAAAAAAATATTGACAAGGCAGCCGGCCTCTCATCCTCCGTGTTATCAAGGAATTGAAAGTGTGTTGTGGCTGGTGTCTGTTCCGCCGTCGGCATCGTGACGCCATCCCCGCCAAACCAGAGGCTTCACTGCCGGGACCAACTCGTCACTCATTTCCTCCTTTTTCCTCTTGCTGGTTACAGATGCCCAGCCGTTAGCCCAGCATGGCCGACCTCGTGCCCACGGACGCCAAAAACAAGCTCGAGGACCTGACGGGCGTCGTCGCCCGGGCCGGCGAGAACCCCTTCCAGGCGCTGCTGGCAGCCTGCGACGACGACCCGGCCCAGATCCAGGCGCTGTACGCGACGCACCGCACGCGGCGCAACGCGCAGCAGCGCGCCAAGTTCCTGGACCCGGCGTTTGCCGAGGTGCTGGTCGACCCGTTCCTGGCGCGCATCGAGGACCCGCGCATCGACCCGGCGTTTGCGGACCCGCGCCACGGCCTCGTGTTCTGGGCGCGGCCGCCCGAGCACGTGCTGCAGCTGGCGGCCCACGTGCAGGCGCTGCTGCAGGCGGCGGCGCCCGGCAGCCTGTGGCTCATGCCGCTGCACCGCCAGCACATGACGGCGCTCGAGATTGCACACTCGCAGACGCCGGCCGCGGCGCTGGCGCTCGTCGACGCCATGCGCGCGGCCACGGCGCCCGACGACGGCGGCGGCGGCGGCGTGTCGGGGCTCGCGGCCCTGGCCGACTACACGTACGCGCACCGCGCGCGCCTCGTCAAGCCCATGGTGTCGTACGACCTGGCCGCCGTGGCGCTGTCGTTTGTGCCGGCGGCCGGCGAGCCGCGCGCCTCGCCGGCGCCCGTGCCGCCGGCGCAGAACGCCGACGCCGCGCCCGTCGCCGACGCCTACACGTACCACCACCTGCGGCGGGACCTGTTTGCGCGCGCCCGGGCCACGGGCGTCGACATTGCGTCGCGCTACGTCGTGCCCAGCGCGCACATCACGCTGGGCCGCTTCCTCGGGCAGCAGGACCTCGCCACGCCGGCCGCGCGCCAGGCCTGGGTCGACCGGCTGGACGCCATCAACGCGTGGCTCGAGCGCGACGTCTGGGACAAGGTGTGGGAGGCGTCCGAGACCGACGCGGCCGCCAGCGGCTACCGCACGCCCGACCTGCCGCCGCCCAGCCGGCGGTTCGTCGGCGAGTGGGTGGTTGGCCAGGAGCGCGGCCTGGACGCGCGCACAGGCGCGCTGTGGTACGGCGGCGGCCGCAGCGTCGTGGTCGGGCAGGGGTTTTAATGGGTGCAGCGAGCAGTAGAACGTAAGCACAAGACAAACCAGTCTTCTTTTAAATTGTTTTGATTTCTGTCTTGTTTATTTTTGGATTCATGTCGCGGCCTGGCCGTACGACAGCGTCAATACACACAAAACCCAGAACCCTTCCCCGAACCCCGTCCGTGATTTGATAGTCGTATATTTTTTATTTTGGTTATGTTCCGTCCCAAAGGTCCTCTTGTGCGTAGAAAATAGTCCCAGACACCGCCCAGTTTCCTGGTAAGACTGCAAGAAAAACAGCGAAGCGGGCCGGCGGATGCAGGGGTCGGAAGAGCGAGCGAGGGAGAGCGTCGTTGCTTTCCCGGTGTTTGGGCGTCTCTGCGCGGCCTTGGCGGCACGAACGAGAGCGGCCAAGAGAAGAGGCGGACAAGAAGAAAGCAAGGCGAGGCCGTAAATGCAAGCAGAAGAACAAACAGAGCGGGCAGGCGATTCGTTTAGAACACCAGAGCCGCGCCCTTTGTCTTCTTGTCACCGCTGGTGTTGTTAGCACGAGAATAACGGGGGAGAAAGAAAAAAAAATAGAAAAATAGAAAAAAAACGTACCCCAGCTCAAAGTGCTTGGTGCGCTTCAGCGGCAGCTGCTTCTTGGACTTGCATGATGTGCACTCGAGACGCAGCACAATCTTCTTGGTCGTCTTGGCCTTCTTGTGGAAAATCTGCTTCGTCTGACCACCGTAACCAGACTGCTTGCGGTCGTAACGACGCTTGCCCTGCGCGAACAGGCTGGCCTTGCCCGTCTTGTACTGCGTGACCTTGTCTGCAGCGTCGTTAGTTGTTGCCCGGCTCGACTGGCACGCTGCCGAGACCGGCGCTCTCTGGCACGACGAGACAGGACGTGGCGTTGGTCGGTCGGGAGACTCTCACAGCACGTGCGGCTCCCCTCGACGAACGAGCCGCACCCCGTGGCCACCAGCGCTGTCCCTGCCGTCTGCCGTCCGTCGTCTCGCCGTGCCAGATGCAACGCCGCCCTGCCCATCCTGCCCGGGGAGAAACGTACGCTGGGTGTGCTTGCGGCACTCCTTGCCCTTGCCTGTACGTGAAAAGCCACCGGTTAATATCCTTGTCCCCATGTGCTCGTTTCAGAGATTCGCCCGGGGTTGTCGCCGTCGAGAAGGGGATGCAAACGCACAGTAAGTCTTTCTCGTCTCTGTTGAAAAAATTGGTCAGCTATCAGGATGCGATATGACTTGAGCAGCGCCCCGAGGCCTCTTCGCTTCCATTGCCAAATCGCCGCGTCTTTCCCGCCCGTCGCCGGTGTGTCGTCCGCCCTCAGGCTCCATGATCCGAACGCGTTTAGACAGCATTTGTGCCGGTTGATTCGATTTGCTGACAGCCGGACGACGGCGACGATTTGGCAATGGTGCGAGCCGTGCTCTCTCTTTCGCGCCTGCGTCCTCTTCTACTCACTCGGAATGTTGACCATCTTGGCGGTTGTGCTCGGCTGAGTCGTTGTCGTTGGTTGTGGTTGTGTGGTCGTGGTTGTCGATTTGCGGGAGGGCGAGAGAGAGCTGCGGATACCTAGAGGATTTTTTTCGCACGCTTCAATTTTTCCGTGCCAAAAAAGTTTGTGCGTTCCGAGAGCCCCAAGAAAAAGAGGGGAAGGAATGTGGCTGATGTGCACCGCCACATTATGTAATCGCTGACAGTGTCAACAACGTGCGCATAACGTCAACACTGTTCAACAGGCGTTTGCCGTGCTGTCCGTTGTGACTTTCCGTGCTTGAAAGCAGTTGCTTCAGTTATCAGCGTCACTTGCACGACATGACGAACACGCAAAAGCCAGAGCTTCGAGTCATGCCTGTTTTACGAGGACGTGTTTTTACTGCCTGCAGACTTACATTTCGTCTGATAGGCCCTGCACATACGAGTATTTTCCATGGTAAGATATGATATTGGAGCTGAGTATTGGTGTCGTATTAATATATGAATATATATGTACATATCGTTTTGTCGTACTTTGCCGCATCCGGCGCCGGTTTCACAGTGTCATGTTTCGTTTCTGCTTCGACTCGTCTCGGCGTCGCCGCCACCCCTGGAAATACTACGTCTTGTAGCATACCGCTCAGCGGAGGATGAGACGGCTCTGGATATTTATTTCCATGATACGACTATGTATGTACATACACATAAGATACCATCCTGCTTGGTGCGTCTCTTTTCTCGCATGGGACCCGTGCGGCCCCATCCAGCCATCCCATATCTGAGCACTCCGCACTCTGTAGATGATGCTCCGCCCTGACCAAACATCCCTGCCGTCCCCAGCCATGACCATAGCGTCGTGCGTATGTATGTCGTATGATGGCAAACCCGATACGAACTGCTGAAGATGGAACTGTCCCCATCCTTGGTCGGCGAACCCTCCCTGCCGGTTCTGCTTTTCACCATGACTGAGATTGGCGACCACTTGCGGTGTGCTGCGTGGCAATGATGCTCAACCTGTTTCGCATCTTTCTCTGCGTTGTTCTTTGGTGTTCTTTATGTTCTCCCACTCTTTCTTTGTTCTTGTTTTGTTCCGCGGTGTCTCATCTGTGCCCACGCAGAATAAGCGTGTTGATCTCCAGCCGTCCGCACGGGCCCCTGCAGTTTCTCCGCATATCTGGAGCTGGATTGTGGTATCTCGCGAAGAATATGGGCGACGCGGACTGCGTAAAACAAAGAATGGGAAAGATGGGAGAGAAGCAATCAAACCGTCCCCTTGTTCTCGGGACAAACGAGATAGGAAGGATGCATCTCACCGTCTCAACGTCCCACGCCTCATTCCAGCTGCTGTCTTTTGTCGTCAGCTCAGCAAGGTATGGACAGCTGAGATGCGCCGCGTTCATAGTAAATACGTCGTATATTATTGCACCTTCCTGCGCAGGCCCCTTTTCGTCGGTGACGCCTTCCTGCCCGTCAATGCCCGTGTGCTCTCTGCTCTTTCCACCTGAACGATTGCTCCTTCCTGGCCAAATTGCGTGTCGATCTGTCTCTCCTTGGCATCTCCTTTTGCATCTCCTTGCATCTCCTTTGCATCTCCTTTGCATCTCCTTTGCATCTCCTTTGCATCTCCTTTTTTTCATCCAACAACACATCTCCAAACATCTCCAGACAACATCAACGACGCCACCAGAGATACCGCACTCGATCCCACGCCACCAAGCCGTGCGGCACGCAAAGCGTCCACTCGCTGCTCCACCGTCCACCTCGCCGTCGACCATCGCGATCCTCCTCTCCGGCTTCATCTTGGCCTCATCCACGGCCGCCGGATTGCGGCCGCCGTCGTGTCCTCCACGTCCGTCTGTCGACAGCTGGGCCTGCCTCGACCCGGCATCACCCCCGTTCCTCGTCGATCTCCTCGCTTGGCGCCGTTTCTCCCCGCCGTTGCAGCATCGCAAACGCACCAGGACACTGCGGCGACAATTGCTTTATTAGTGCCGTCGACCAGCGCCCAAAACGGACGGCAGCGTGGGAGGTCCAACAAAGTCCATTGTCCGCTAGCTCTCTGCGCGGCGTGCGCTAGCTGCGAGCAACTGACCTTGCCGGTGGAGCCAGGACTCAACCGTTCCAAGAGGCTCCTCAGCTGTCCACAAAGCAACTTCCCCGCGGCCGCCGCTTTGTTTCTCTCCCTTGCTGATGGCCCGGCCTTGTTCCGTCCTGCTGTGTCTCTCTCGCGCCCTGCCGTCTGCGTCTCCTTCTCCTGCCGGCGTTCGTCTCTCTGCACCCGCTCGCCCCATTTTCTCGACAGCCTCGCTCTGGCCCGGTGCCCCTCATAGGTTGCGGACCAAAGGACGCTCCGCACGATCGAGGACACTTGGACACTCTCGAGTCCTCGCGGCACCCGCATTCGTCCTAGACACCGTCCGACGGGGCAGCTTTGGACAGAAGACGGGACCATCCATTTTTCGGTCTCCTCCCTCTCTGTTTCTCGCTTTCCCGCCTCGAGCACCGCCCGGGCCCCGCTGTTGACAACCCCGGCCCGATGGACGGCGTTTTATAAAAGCCACCGACCGGGAGCCTCGACTGACACCACATCCGGCTGGCTCCTGCACCATGCAGCCACGCCGCTGATCTCTCCCGACACGCCGCACTCCACAGCGAACGAGACCGCCCGCAATGGAGGGGCGGACCCCGTTCGGCCGGGACCGGGACCGGGACCGTGACCACGTCCGGCCCGGAGGCTCGCCGGAACACCCCACCTCGCCACCAGCAAAGCCCCTCTCCCCGCAGCTGCTCGACCACCGCATTCCTGGACAATCGTCTCAGCCGTCTGCTCGCATGCCTCCTCTCCCGTCGCTGCCAGAGTCGCTTCGGACGGCCGCCCCCCCCGGCACGGGCTCCGCAGCCGTCACCGCAGCCGTCCCGAGCCTCCGAGCCGCGGCTACCCCCAGCAACGCCCGCGCGTCCACGGCGTCCACGGCGTCCACGGCGACCACAGCGACCACGGCGACCACGGCGTCCACTGCGCCGGCCGATGCACCCCCCGTGCAGGCCACTATCAGGACTGTCACACCCGAGCCCCTCGATCACCGCAGGCCCGTCGCACAAGGCCCAGAGGCGGCCAGCAATATGTACTCAAGCAGCAGCAGCTCGTCCTCGGCGCCGCACCCTCCACAGCGTGTCTTGGGGTCCATGTCGCCCCAGCAGGGCTCGCCCCGGACGCTCCCTGGCCCAGGCGCTCTGTCCCACCACGGCAGCAGCAGCAGCACCAGCCGCCGCCAGGGCGTCGTGTTCAGCGACGCCATGGCCAGCCCCTTTGACGGCGGTGTCGCCTCGTCCAGCCCCCCGCCGCGCCCGCCCGTCTTCCGCCCCCGGACGCACACAATGGACGGCGTCTCCCTGTTTCGCGAGCCTCTTGTCGCGCCGGCCTCCTCCGCCGAGACCAGGAACCGCGTTGGCTCGTTTTCTTCGTCGGGCGACAGCAGTCTTCGCTCGGCCTCGTCTTCGCTGCAGGGCCCGCCGCTCGACGCGCTGCTCAGCAGCTACCCTCTGATCGCCCCTTCGCGCTCTGCCGAAGCCCAAGTCGCACCGGCGCCCGCCCCAGCCGGCGGCGGCGGCGTCACCGCGTCCTCGTCGACCGCGAGCATCTCGTCGCTTGGCGGGCTAGGCGGGCTTGGCTTCACCCCGGCCGGCGCCTCGTCCTCGCGCGAGAAAAAGATCCAGAAGCGCCTTTTGAAGAGGACGTCCTCGCGCCCGACATCGCCCCTCATCTCGCCGCCGCCCTCGGTCGACTCCCTGCCTCTGCCCATCCCGACCGACAATGCCAACCGCGTGCTCGTGCTCATGAAGACGCTCTGCGGAAGAATGCGCGGCGAGATCGAATACCGCAGCGCGGGCGAGGACCTGTGGCGCCGCGGCGTCTGCTACATCGAGGAGGAAAAGGGCAGCCTCATGTTTGACGCTGGCGAGCACGGCCTCTTCCACTCCGCCATCGTCCCCGACCTCCGCGGCTGCCGCGTCGCGCCCTCCGGACGCTACGACCGGGGCGGCCAGTGTCTGGAGCTTGTCAACGCACAGGCAACCGTCGAGATCCTCCTCCGGCCCTTGGTCGCCGCAGAATTCGACCTGTGGCTGGGCGCCCTGCTCTGCTGGCAGCAGCTGCGCCTGGCCCCGGGTGCCGTGTCTGCCGCGCCGCCCGCCGCGAAGCCGCCCATCAGCCGCAGCACGAGCGCGTCGACAATCGACACCGGCAAGCGCCGCGGCTCCTCGGTCAAGGCCAAGGAGGGCACCATCATCAAGGTCGGCAAGGTCATGCTCTGGGACAAGGGCGTGGCCACGTCGCCGCACGCCATTGCGAAGCGCCCGTCGACGCGCGACCTCCGGTCCATCCAGACCTCGTGGCGCCGTGTCTCGTGCATCCTGCAAGGCAACGGCGAGTTCAAACTCATGACGGAGAACGACGTGACCATTCTGTCCGTCATTGAGCTGTCCCAGCTAGGGCGCTGTGCCATCCAGCAACTCGACCGATCCGTGCTCGACGAGGAATACTGCATTGCCATTTTCCCCATCTACGCCCCGACCTCGACACAGCTGTCCATCCTGAGGCCCGTCTACATTGCCCTCGACTCGCGCGTTGCCTTTGAGGTGTGGTTTGTCTTGCTGCGCGCCTTTGCCGTCCCGGACATTTATGTGCTGGACCCGGCCAGGGGCAACCAAGTGTATGGGATCGCCGATCTGGACTCGGACCTCGTCGATGACGGCGACAACGACGACAACGACGGCGGCGGCGGCGGCGCCGACTTGAAGCCGTTCACCCCCGACGACGAGTTTGTGGAGATTGGCGGCAACGGCCAGCGACCGCGACGACGACTGCTGTTCCGACTGGAAAAGACTCTGCATCTGCGCGTCACAGAAGCCAAAATCAAACCCCGTCCGCTCGCAGAAGGCAGCCAGGGCCCGCACGAACGTACGCATGACCGGCCTCCCGACAAGCACGATAAACACGATAAACACGACAAACACGACAGACACGACAGACACGACAGACACGACAGACATGACAGACACGACAGACACGACAGACACGACAGACACGACAGACACGACAAGTCTGACAAATCTGGAAAAAACGCCGAACCGCCCGACTACCTCGTGGGCAACTACCTGGCCGAGGTGATTCTCGACGGCGAAGTCCGCGCCCGCACCACCATCAAGACGGATACCAAAAACCCTTTTTGGCGGGAAGACTGCCAGTTTGGCGACCTGCCGACCGCGCTCCCTTTTCTGTCTGTCGTTCTCAAGCGCGTAGACGGAAACCTCGACAGCTTCACGCACCAGCTCCAAGCATCGCTCGGCCTGCCCAAGACGGGAAATCTGCGGGAAGTCAACTACGGCTCCGTCGACATCCCGCTTGCCAGCCTGGACAGGGGCAAGGACCACGAGCAGTGGCTCCCCATCATCGACGACCGCCACCAGACGGTGGGCTCCATGCTGGTCAAGATCCACCACGAAGAGCTGGCCGTGCTGTCCGCAAAGGAGTACGTGCCTGTCCTCGACATGCTGCACAGGTTCAGCTCGGGCCTCACGCAGCAAATCGCCGAAGTCATGCCGGGGAACCTTCGCCGGCTCTCCGAGGTGTTTCTCAACATCTTCCAGGTGTCTGGCACGGCAGGCGAGTGGCTGATGGCCCTTGTCGAGGACGAGATTGACGGCATCGGCAACCAGACAACAATGAAGAAGATGCGCTTCAGCCGCCGCCTCCGCTCAGACGAGTCCATGGAGTCCAGTACGAGCGACCGGGAGCAGATCGTCCGGGACATGGGCCGCTCGCTCCAGGGCGAAGCAAATCTCCTCTTCCGGGGCAACTCGCTGCTGACGCAGGCCCTCGAGTTCCACATGCGCCGCCTGGGCAAGGAGTACCTCGAGGAAGTCCTGTCTGACAAGATTTTCGAAATCAACGAGATCAACCCCCTCTGCGAGGTCGACCCCAGCAAGATCCCGCCCGGCCAAGACCTGCAGCGGAACTGGGGCCAGCTGATGGGCTTCACCAACGAGGTGTGGGAGCTGATTGCCGGCTCGGCGTCGCGGTTCCCTGCCGAGCTCCGCTACATTCTCAAGTACGTCCGAGCCGTGGCCGACGACCGGTACGGCGACTTTTTGCGCACGGTCATGTACACGAGCGTGTCCGGCTTCCTTTTTCTGCGCTTCCTCTGCCCGGCCATTCTGAACCCCAAGCTCTTCGGCCTGCTGCGCGACCACCCGCGCCCGCAGGCGCAGCGTACGCTGACCCTCGTGGCCAAGGGCCTCCAGGCTCTTGCGAACCTGTCCACCATTGGCAAGAAGGAGACGTGGATGGAGCCCATGAACCAGTTCCTCGTCAAGCAGAGGCCGTCTGTCAAGAACTTTATCGACGACATCTGCTCGCTTCCGGCGGAAAAGCCCAACACGCCCCACATGCTGCCGGCCTCGTACTCGACGCCCGTAACCATCCTCGGCCGCCTGTCTCTGACGGCCCGCGAAGGGTTTCCCAGCCTGCCCTACCTGATTGACCACAGCCACAACATTGCTGCCCTGGTCAAAATGTGGATGGACGCACGGCCGCTGCCGGCGTCGACGCACGCCTACGACGGCGATCTCCTGGAATTCGACAACATTTGCGCCGCGCTGCAGGCGGCGTCTGACGAGTGCTATGCGCGGACGGAGCTCCTGCGCCAGTCGTCGGACGCCGAGAGCGTGCTTCTGACGCCGGACGACGCAACCGTGGCGGCATCCGAAAAGGCGAGCTTGGCCGACACCGTGCATCTTTCGTACGGCAACAGCTCGGCCTGGATGGACGCGGCCGAGGCGGCGAGCACCGACAGCTACGGCGGCGGCCACATGGGCCGGAGCCGGCCGCCGGGCTCGTCGGGCAGCGAAGTGGACGACCCGTGGGGCCGCGAGCACAAGAGCGCAGGCGGCAAAGACGCAAAGGACGCAAAGGACGCAAAAGACGACAATGGCCAGCCGTTCGAGGCCGGCGGGTCCATCCGGATTCTGCGCAACGGCAAGCATGCGCGCAAGTTTTTCAGCGGCATCATCAGTCGCAAGCCGCGCGCGTCCAGCCCTGAACACATTGGCGCGCCGGCCAATGCGCGCGACGACGAGCCCGACGTCCGAGACCGCGAGCACGTCCGGGAGCACGAAGTCAAGGAGCGCAGCAAACCGACACGGGAATGGGGCCGAGAGCCAGAGCCAGAGCGGGAGCGAGACCGCGACCGGGACCGCGACCGGGACCGCGATTCGGACCACAAGGGCGCCGGCAGGGACAAGGACAAGGGCAAGGGCCGGGACAACCTCGGCAAGCGCGACAAGGCGGCCAAGTCGGCCAAGTCGTCGGACCGAGGCCGCAACACCAACGTCGGCGAGCCGTGGTCCCCGCCTGCATTTGGTGCTCCCGACACGCCGTCACGGCACAGTACCAAGTGATTGTAGGAAGGCCTCCTCTCCACTCTCTTCTTCCATTTGTTTATATTTGCACGTGCGTATCTGCCTCTCTGATCTGAGCACGTACGCCTCTTGCATCTTGCTGCGTTTTCTTCTTCAGACTTGGGCGAAAATAAAAAAAACCTTTTTGGTGTGTTTTGGGCGTTCAGAGGACGGCCGGCCTATTGGCTTGCGGAGTACGGCCAAGACGTGCCACGGGGTAGGCAGGCTTGATCTTGATAGCAAGCGGGCGTGTTTTTTGGAAAACAGTGTTTCCTAGACGAGAGCGTTGGCGGCCCTTGTTTGTACTGCCTTTTATATCCCAATGCCAAATCTGCATTGCTTTTTGCAAAGCGACAAGTGAATATGCATCGTTCCTTCCCTGTACAGAATGCAGTCATGGACGACGCCGTCGCCCTTTCCTCTCGAGAAGGCGGCCGAGTTGCTCCTTCCCGCTGGGAGAGCAGCGGCCATCACGCCTTCCGATTGTTGACATTTGGGGCTTCGCCCCCTTTTTCTTCCCGGCGATCTCAAAAAGCGTTCTCGGCCTGTATCTCGCCACCATCTCGGCCACCACCTTCTAAGACACCTCCAACATCTCTCATCTCACCCTTCGCTCTCACCATGGCAGACTGGTCGGACGCCTTTGAGCAGCGCCTCCAGACGGTGTTCCAAGAGGGCAAAAGAGCCGAGGCCAGCGCGGGCTTCTCTCCGGACGTCGATCTCGGCCTGTCGCCGGCGTCGGTGCACTTCAGCACGGGCACGGCCCGGCGCGCTGCTGTGCCCAGCGATCCGACGACTGCCTTTTTCGAGTCGATGCGGGCCCAGAGCCGCCCAAGCAGCCGCGCGTCCGACTACTATGCGGTGGGCGGCAGCGCCCCGAGCCGGGCGTCTGCGTTTGGCGAACGGCCGTCTCGCAGCGTGACGACGCCGGCCGCGCAGATGATGCAGCAGACGACTTCTCCGGACGGCGCCGGCCAAGCCGAGATCAGGGGCATCCAGGGCGCGTCAACAGCCCCCCTGCCCCCCCCCTTCGCAAAACGCAAACAACAAATATCACTGACCGCCTTTTTAGAGAGCTACTCGAGCCGCGCCGAAGAGCTTCATGCCGAGGCCAGCGGCCGCATGGACCGGGCGCGCGACGCGCTCGAGGCCGAGCTCGCCCGCATGGTCCGCAAAGAAGACGCCTTCTTGTCCGCGGTGGCCGGCAAGCAGTTCCGGTTCAGCCAGCCGGCGGACGCGTGGGTGGCCAAGGTGCAGCAGACGCCCCACGACCCGAGCCAGGCGGCGCCCGCCGAAAAGGAAGAGCGGATTGTCGAGCGGGTTGCGGCCATGCGCGCCGCGGCCGCCGCGCTCGAGACCGACCTGGAGCGGCTGTGGGCCGAATGGGGCCAGGCGCACGCGGAAGCAGCCGGCGTGCTCCGTACCATGGCGAGCGCCGCGGGCGGCGACGGCGGCGGCGGCGACGGCAACGGCGACGAGTACTGCCAGATCCTTGCCGAGGCGGAACAGGAGCTGGACACGGCAGCGGCCGAAGCCATGAAGGAGATGACGGAAAACGAAAAGGTCTGTTCCCCCCTTCCCCCACGCGGTACCGGCGGAAGGCAGGCTGGCAGGCTGACGCAAGCAGACGTTCAAAAAGGCCATCCTGGCGGAAGAGTGCAAGCTGGCGCAGATGATGCTGTCGAGACAGTCCAAGTACGACTAGACGGGGAGGAAGAGTGGGACGGACACTGACAAGATGTGTCCACCTTTGTGGGAGCAATACAATGTGATGTGCGTTTTTTCTTTCCAAAGCAGTGCACAGAATGTGCTGAGTCTATGGCACGGCATCCGCAGCGCATCCGCCGCCTCCCTTATCCCCTATCTTGTTCCCCGGGCGCCGGCGGGCGCATCGCGGCGGCGCTGCAGGGACCGGCCGACGGCGTCGCGCACCATGGGGTCGGCACGGATGGTGTTCTGCACCAGCCACTCCTTGATCTTGCCGCGCACGTTGCTCAGCACGTCCTCCTGGCCGACAAAGGGCGCCATTTCCATCTCGAGCATGCGCGTCGCGTCGACGTCGAGCGACCGGCTCGTGCTTTCGAGGCGGTCGAGCGCAGCCAGCAGGGCCGGGTCGGCGGCGCCCCTCGCGGCGTCGCTGCCGCTGCTGCTGTCGGGGGTGACAATCTGGCCGCTGCGGGTGTCGGCGGCCAGCAGGGGCCCGATCTGCGAGAGGCCGAGATAGGAGGTGATGCTGAGCTTGCGGGCGAGCTGCACGGCCTGGAAGGGCAGGTAGGGCGCGTGGCGCGGGGCGAGGCGGGCCAGCAGCGGGTTGAGCACGGCGGTCAGGAGGGCCGGGTGGTGCGGGCGCGTGACGGCGTGCAGCTCAAAGACGAGCACGCAGGCCAGCACGAGCCAGCGCTCGTAGCGGCCCCAGGTCAGATAGCCGAGCAGGCCCAGGCCGTAGAGGGCGGCGGCGGCCAGGGTGTAGTAGGGCGCCAGCGCGCGCACGCCCATGGCGACAAAGTCGTAGACGGAGGCGCAGCGGTGGGCGCCGTTGTTGCTGTTGTTGGTGGCCCAGGCGACGGACACGGGCCCGAAGCGGTCGTAGGCAAAGCGGCGCGCCGGGTCGAGCAGCGTGTCGGCGGCCGTCTTGAGGTGGACAAAGTAGGCGGTGATGGCGGCGTCGTCGGCGCCGGCCGCGCCGACCTTGTCGGGGTGATGCAGCGCGGCCAGGCGGCGGAAGCGCGACCGGATCTCGCGGTCCGTCGCCGCGAGGGGCACGCCGAGGTCGCGGTAGAACGAGCCGGCGCGGCGCAGCTCGTAGTCGGCCTCGTAGATGGTGTAGGCGAGGTAGAGCGCCACGACGAGCATGTGGATGCGGCGGCGGTGCTCGGCGAAGCGCGGCGTGCCGGGCAGCGGCCGCGGGTCGCCGGCGCGGATCGTGAGCGAGTAGTAGATGGACTGTGCCCAGCCGGTGACGAGCTGGGGGGGTCAGCTGTGTCGCCAAAAGAGGGGGAAGCGGTTCGGGCAAGACTGACGTTGGGCAGGAAGCTCCAGCCGACGAGCGAGACGAGGCCGGACATGGCGGCGGCGTGTGGTTGTTGGTGTGCGGTGTCCAGAGCACGAAGACGAGCGGATGGTCAAGGTCAAGTGTCCTTTTGGCGCTACGCCGCTAGTGGTTTTGGCGCGTCGGGTCAGGCCGTCAGCGCTGTCTAGTACGTGTACAGTACACAGTGCACAGCGGGAAAGAGCAATCACACGCAAGCGCAAACGGAAGGATTTGAGGTGCGCGTGCATGGCAGGAACGATGCACGACACGACTACTCTCAAACGCACAGCCTTGGCGATGCCTCTCTTCAGCATCGCTCTCCGGTCCGATACAAGATACGATACAGTCGAAAAGACAGCTCGTCCCGGCCCCAACGCCCCGACCCCCGACCCCCGACCCCCCCAACGCCTACAGCTTGGCCGCCGGCCTCTCGTTGGCAGCCTGGTCGCGAAGGACCTTTCTGAGGATTTTGCCAGACTGCGGCTGTTAGCATGTCGTCCAGCAGAACCTGACGCCGGCAGCGACGGTGGGCCACACTCACTGGATTCTTGGGGATGGCGTCGACAAAGACGACGCCGCCGGCCAGGCGCTTGTAGGGCGCGACGCGGGCGGCCAGCCACCGGGCAATGTCGTCGGCAGCGGGCGCGGTGCCCGGGACCGGCACGATGTAGGCGCGCGGGCGCTCCTCGCCGTCGACGCGCACGCCGATGACGGCGGCGTCGGCGACGTCGGGGCGCTCAATCAGCACGGCCTCGAGCTCGGCCGGCGCCACCTGGTTGCCCTTGACCTTGATGAGCTCCTTGCGGCGGTCGACAATGTAAAAGGCGCCGCCGCGGGCATAGCGGCTGACGTAAGCAATGTCGCCCGTCTTGAGCCAGCGCGTGCCGTCGGCGTCGGTGTGGATGGCGGCCGCGGTGGCCGCGGGGTTGCGCCAGTAGCCGGTCATGAGCGTCGGGCCCGACACCCACAGCTCGCCCGGCTTGTTGGCCTCGGTGATGTAGCGGGGGGCGCCGTCGCTGCCGCTGTCGTCTCCGTCGTCGTCCACGGCCACCAGCCGCGCCGCGCAGTTGGGCGCCAGCTCGCCGACGGAGCCGCCGTCGGCGTCCGTGTCGGCGTGCCAGCCCAGGCACGTGCAGGTGACCTCGGTCATGCCCCAGCCCTGGCGCACGGCGAGCGTGCCCTCGGGCCACAGGCGCTCGACGGCCTGGGCCGACTCGTGGGCCAGCGGCGCGGCGCCGCAGCCGACAAGCTCGACGCTGCTGAGGTCAAACGCCTTGACGGCCGGGTGCTTGGCCAGGGCCACGGCGATGGGCGGCACCAGCGTCAGGCTGGTGATGCGGAAGCGCTGGATGTGCTCGAGCATGCGCACAAAGTCGAAGCGCGCCATGAGGTAGACGGGGATGCCCATGTGCGCAAAGTTGGCCACAAAGTACGTCTGGCCGTAGGCGTGGTACAGCGGCAGGAAGCAGAGGCCGACGGCGCGCGCGCGCTGCGCGACCACGTCGGGCTCGCGGCTGCCGACGGACACGACGCCCACGCCGTTGGCCACGTACGCGCGGTGGCTGATCTCGACGCCCTTGGGCAGGCCCGTGGTGCCGCTGCTGTAGTTGAGGCAGCACGTCGTGGTCGCGGGGCTCGCCGGCTCGGCCCAGTCCCACGCCCGCGCGCGCCGCAGGTTGCCCTGCAGCAGGTCCAGCCAGTGCCGGACGCCCGCCGCGCCGGCGCCGGCGCCCGCGGGCAGCGCCTGCCGGGGCGGCCGGTCCGCTGCCGCCACCGCGGGCGGCGCGTCCGGCACCTCGTCGAGCACAAAGACGTGCCGGCGCGGCAGGCCGACGGCGTCGGCCGCCGCCACGGCCGTGGCCAGGCTCGCCGCCGCCGCCACCATGAACGCGGCGCCCGAGTCGCGCAGCTGGTGCGCCAGCTCGCGCGCGACAAACGCCGGGTTGGCGCCGCTGAAGATGCCGCCGGCCATCAGCACGCCCAGGAACAGCGGCGCAAAGTAAATGTCGTTGCCCGAGAACACCAGCACGCGGTCGCCGCGCGCCAGCCCGGCGTCCTGCAGGCCCAGGGCCACGCGCTTGGCCAGCAGCCGGTAGTCGGCCTTGGTGACAAAGTGCGTGTCCGGCCGCTCCGCGTCAATCATAAACTTGGCGTCCGGCAGCGCGCCCCGGGACGAGCCAAAGATCCACTGCTGCAGCGAGCAGTCCGGCACCGGCTCCGCGTGCCGCGAGACGATGGTCATGGTGCCGTCGACGGGCAGAGGCAGAGCGCAGAGCGCAGAGGGGATGTGGCAGAGAAGAGCGTTGGCTGTCTATCCAGCCAGGGGATGCCGAGAGACCTGTACTCCGCGTGCTGCGGCATCCGGGAATTATAAGAAGGCCCTCTCTCTACACTGCAGGGAACGCCAGGCCCACCCGCGCAGGGCGAGAAAGAGGAGACGAGGCCAGGAAAGCAAAGCAAAGGACATTCTCAGGCGAGCCGAGGCTGAGGCCCAAGAGGGGAAGCTGGGCTGCTCGCGTGCAGGGAGGACAAAAGAGCAGCCTGCTTGGCTAGGCGGCTTCCCCGTGCGCTTTTTTTTCTTTTCATCTTTTCTTTTTACCTGTTCGTCCTCTTTTCTTTTTTTCTTTTCTTTTCTTCTTTTTTATATGACCGAAAAACAGGCAGGCACGCACACTCAACAGGCACGCAGCAGGCACGACTCGAGCCTCCCGGCTCGTGCAACATGGCCTCGGGTGACGGCAGGCGCGACTGTCGCAGACAAAGGGCGAGTCGCTCCTTCCACAAGACCTCCCCTCGAGCCCTTCTCCGCGCGCTAGCGGCCCCAGAGTACTACCCCCGCTCTCCAGTACAATTGCAGCGTTAGCGACTTCCCCGGATTCACCTTCTTGTTTGGAAAGGGACGGCCGCGAGAGGGAAAGAGCTCGACCGACAGCCCTCCCTTCGACTGTTCCTTCCTGCATTTGGCAATGGCAAACGGGGCTTGTCCTCACGTTGCACAACCTTAACGCCATAGTACACATTACAGTCACACGACGTGACGGAGATTTACCAAGGGGTCTCTCGTTCTCGCATTCACGCCAGACCGGTCACGTGACATGTTTCAACAGCACACTTGGTCACAACGCAGAGCTTGGATTAATATTGCAGTGCCTCTGTAGGGCTCTGCTTGAATTGGGCTGTCAGTAGCTGCCCGAGTCTCCTTGAGTATTGCTTGTTCTGCCCATTCGTCCATGCACCGCTCCAGCCCGTCCGTCCAGCAAATAAAGGAAAAGAAAAGAAAAAAGGAAAAAGAAAAAGAAAAAGAAAAACTCAAACAACTCCTCCGCCAGGCTGCCTGTGGCCGGGGTATATGCAAAGGAAAAGGCAGAAAATATAGGACAAAATGCAATGAAAACAGGAGATGGTCGTCAGAGAGGGTGAGATTAGGTCGTGTCATAAGGGGGAGAAAAAAAGGAGAAAACGACGCAGAAAAGCAAAAACAAAAAGCCACCGTCCGCGTATTAGCAAAGCAGAACAGAATCATCACATCATGCCGAGACGCGTCATGCGCTTCTCCATCCGCGGCCGCGGGCCCAGGCGGCTGCCGCCCGGCGGGCCAAACGGACGCGCGTTGGAGCCCATGGCGTTGGGGTTGGGCAGGCCGGCGGACGGCCGGCGGGGTCCGTTGGGGCCCGGGGGAAGGGCGCGCGGGACGGCCAGGCTGCCGTTACTGCCGGGACCGCCGGGACCGCCGCGTGCAGAAGACGGCATGGGCGGCGGCTGCCAGGTCTGCTGGACGCGCCTCCAGGCGTCACGCTCGCAGTAGACGCCGCCGGCGACCTCAAAGTAGCCGTCCTCCAGGGGCAGCCGGCAGTCGGCGCACACAAAGCACGTCGGGTGGAACTTGCTGTCGGCCTCGTCGGCGAGGTACGGGCCCTCGATGCCGTTGCCGCAGCTGCCGCACAGGCTGCCGTTGACGGCGTGGTAGTGGCGCTCGCAGTACGGCTGGTCGTCGTGCACGTAAAACGTCGCCGACGAAAAGGGCGCGCTGCACGTCGTGCACACAAAGCACGCCTTGTGGTAGCGGCCGGTCAGGCGGCCGTCGGCGCTGGACACGGACTTGCCCGTGATGGGCTCGCTGCAGGCTTTGCAGTTGCCGCGCGAGGGCATCGCCGGCATTGTCGGCATCGGCGGTGCACCCGGGCGGCCCCAGCTGCCGTTGGCGCTGGCGTTGTTGCGCCCGGCGGACGCGTCCCGGGCCCGGCTGGGCTCCCGGCGCGGGCCGACGTAGCCGCTGTCCATGTTGTCATCGCGCACGCCACGGCCACGGGAGGCCGGCCGGGGGTCATTTGGCGACGTGCGAGAGCGGAGAGAGGTGTTGGGGGCGTTGTTGGGGGCGCTGCCGCCAAGCCCGCCGTAGCCGCCGTTGCGGCCACGGTCCGGCCGCTCGTCCTGCGTGTTCATCGCCTGCAGGTCGTTCATGAGGCCGTCCAAGTCGGCCGTGCTGCCATTGCTGCTGTTGGCGGGCTCGGAGCGCGGCGGCTCGCGGCCGCTGGCTGCATAGGCGCTGTTGCTGAGCGAGTTGCTCGACAACGACGACGCCGACGTGGAAAAGGACGAGGCCGACGAAAACGACGACTGGGACGACGAAAAGGGGATGCTGCCGCCCGGCCGGCTCAGCACGCTCGACACGGTCGACGACATGCTGTCGGACGCCGCGTGGTACGGGTTGCCGATGCCAAACTCGGCCGCGAGGTTGATCTGCGGGATGCCGCCCGACGCCGGCCCGTCACGGCCCGCCGTGCGCGGCCGCAGCAGGCTTGTCCGCGGCGGCGGCGCCCGCGACGTGTCGGGGCCCATGGACGGCCGACGTGTCCAGTCCGAGGGGGGGGCGCCGTCCCCATACGGGCTCCCGCCGCCGTGCGCGTCACTGGGCACGTTGGACGGCTGCTGCTGCTGCTGCCGCCGGCTCCGGTCCGGCCGCGGCCCCGGGGCCGACGGCGTGCGGGACGGCGGCTCGGCGCTCTCGCTCAGTTTCGGGAACGTGCCCGCGCGGCTAAACGACGGTGGCTGGAAGTCGTCCCCCTGGCTGCGCTCGGCCCGCTCCATGTTTTCCCGGCTGTAGTCGCTGTTGTTGGCGGCCCGCGGAAAGGCGTTGCGCGCGCTGGTCGGCTTGCGGCCGAGCCCGCTGCCGCTGACGTCAAACGGCCCCGGCGCAATCGAGTTCATCCGCTGCAGCAGGTTGGACGGCTGCTGCTGCAGCTGCGGCGGCGGCGGCTTCGGGCTGCTCGGAGCATACGCGTCATCGTCGAGGCCGCCGTAGCCGCCCGGCCGCCGTGACGACAACGACGACGGCGAGTCGAACTCGCTGGCAATCTTGGGCTCAAAATAGTCGCCGCCGCTGCTGCTGCCGCTGCTGCCGCCCCCGTTGTTTCGGCGGTCGCTGCGCAGTCCGCCCGTCCGCAGGCCCATCATCATGCCCACGGGCGTCTTGGGCGAGACGCTCTGCGAGCCGCTCGAGTTGCTCACGGGCGTCAGCTGCCCTGTGCGGTAGTAGCTGCGGTCTAAAGGCGGCCATGTCAGCAGGGCATTGTCCAGGGTCACGGGCGTTTGGGCGTGGGTTGGGGTTGGCTTCAGATGCCACTCGCGCCGGAAGGCACGCGGGGAGAGAAGGAGCGACTCACTCGCTGCGGACGTGTCCACTTGTGGCGGCAGCCGGCTCGGCCGGTCGCCGCTGTTGCTGCTGCTGTTGCTGTTGCTGTAGCTTTTGTTGTAGCTGTTGCTGTAGCTGTCGCCTCTCTCCTCCTCGCTGTCTCGTGACGCACGCTCTTCGACTCTGCCGCAGACGTGCTCGCCCATCATGGAGATTTCGATTTCCTGTCCGCATGACGAGCACTTGACGGTCGGCAAGAAGCTTGCCGGCCGGTCCATGTTTGAGTTGGCTGGTGTGTTGGTTGGGTGTTGAGTTGGTGTGTTGCGTTGGTTGGTGATGATGGGTCTCGTTCCTACGGTCTGCTGCCGTCATATAGTCGCCCAACGTCTGCCCTGTCGGTCCGTCTGCCGCGTCGTGGCGAGGCTTTTCAACTCTTTGTTTGCGCGTGAGTCGAGCTGCCTTTGTCTGGCCGGTCGTCGTATTGTTCACGTTCTTTGTCCTATTGATTATACGGCTGTTTGTCGTTGATCGAGCAAGAGTTGCCTGAAAAACGAGTCGAAGGAAATCAACGGCTGTGAAGAGAGGTGTATGAAAGAGGAGAGAAAGAGATGCAATGGAGCGATCAAAGAGTAATGTACAGACAAGGGGCTGAAAAACGGAAACCGGACTGGGGACAAGCGGTCAGGGTCCAGGCAAAGGGGAGAAAAGAGGTTTGAGATACGGAGTCGTATTTGGGGGCTCGACAAGGAAACGAGGGAAGCGACCCCGGCTTAATACTGTATCGTATTGCTGCTGTCTGCGTTTCGTGTTTAAAACGGAGCGAGTGTCGACGAGCGAGCAGGGGTCTATTAGAAGACAACGGCGGTGGCAAGAAGAAGGCTAAACCGGCAGGGGTTGTTGAAGAAACGAGGGATGGCACGGACGCGATGCGAGGAATGGAGAACGGGGAGCAGCGAGCAATGCAGACGTCAAAGGACGTGAGGATTGCAGGGAGGCAAAAAAAACCAAAGGGAGAGACTCAAGGGAGCGCTCGAGAATCGAGGCTCAAAAAAGACGGGGCAGAGGCAAGGCCAGGGGACAGAGAACAACGAATCGATGCTCGCTTGTGGGCAATGCGACCTCAGGAAAGGGAAGAGGCTGTGAACGAGGCTCGGAAGCGCATCAGCCGAGGCCTGAATGTCACCGTTTTACCGCACGGTTGTTTCTTTTCTTTTGTTTTCCTCTTTTCCTTCTTTCTTTTCTTCCTTCTTTTGTTTTTTTTTTTTCTTTTTTCTCGACCTCAGACAGCTGTCGATCACGCGCCACTGAGCCGCCGTTTAAAAAAGAAAGCAAAATGAAACAAGAGCGTTAACAAAGTCGTCCACGAGGTCGTTTGCTCGAACGTAACTCTACTCGTACAAAGAACGCCGTATTCTGAGCTCATTTGCTTTCCTTGTCTGTTCCACTTCTCTCCTTTCTCTGGCCTCGATAAGTGACGCTGGCCACCCAATTTTATATTATGGAGACGACTCTATGCTGAATTGCCAGATATCTAGAACAAAACCTCACGGAAACGAGGCATAAGTACTCGAAGCACTTGTAAGATACAGCCCGTGTTGAAGGAGCTCATCCGGATACAACAACCAAATACTGTGTATGTACGACGTATCGCACACACGAGTACTGTACTCGTACGAGTATTTACAGGTAATCCCTTCTGCCATGGTCGTCGTAAATCCCCGCTTGATTGCCATGAATAGAGTGGATCGGTGGTCAGTGTCGGTGGTCAGTGGCAGAGATCAGTGGATGTTGTGTCTTGATATCACCACTATCATGTCTTCTCGGCTTCAACGATGTCAACGTAATAAATCGTGGACAGAGAGAAAATAAAGAGAAAAAAATCAAAGAAAAGAAGGGAAAAAGGAAATGAAAAAAGAGTGAAAAAAAAGAGAAGAAAAGAAGAAGAAAAAAAGCAAGCCTAAAATAAAACGGCCGCTACCCTTTGGCATCGCCTGTCCATGCCTTCTTCCATCCTTTCCTTTGCAAGTGCTCGTACTGTCGCCGTGCCGCCGCAAGCGAGCGCGCCGGCGTCGTCTCCCCCGGTCGAGCAGGACGTCCATGACCTTGCTCAAGGCACTCCACAGCATCTGCACATTGGAGCGCGAGCCCGAGAGCCATGAAACAAAATTAGATTCGGCCGGCCTCCGCACACGCCGCTGACTGGCTGGTCGTGAGATACGAGTACGACGTGATTTAACGTCCACGCACAGTCCGCCAGCTGGCCCTGCGGGCGCTCTTTCCTTCTATTTTCGTGTGTGTCCCTGCCGTCTCGACCTCGAATCGCCCTCGCTCTTTCCTGTTCCAGGTGCCCTGCGGCGACCGCTCTTGCCCGTTTGGGCTCGCGATCACGGTCCCCTGTTATCGCCAGCGGGGTGCTTTGCTTTAGGGGCCGTTTTAGGTCTGTCAGTGATTTCCGCCGCCCCATTCACCCCACTGAATCAACGACACACCGAATTCAGCCTCTTACGAGATGACAAACGTCATATCAGTTCTGTAATCAAGGAGCCGTACACACGGGTTTACCGGAGTTGTGCGCAGTGGGAGTAAAATGTACGGTACTGTATGTACTCGTACTCGTATACTGTACTGTACGTATTGCTCGTACATATATATACTTCAGACCGTCAAGGCTGTCAGCTCAACTTCTTGAAGCTGAATTGCAATCTTCGTCGTATTCGGACCTAGCGCCTTCCCTTTTCGTCAGCAGGCCAGCTGATGCCCTCGAAGCTGTTTTCTCCACAAATCGGTGTCGAGAAATAAAGTCAATATGCGCACTCATAACGACGCTCCAGAGTATTACCCCTGACGCCGTTTGCACGCCGTCCAGCCTAGCGGATGCCCCGGCAACAGGAGCCACGGGTATTTTGCATACTGCCATCACCGCAGTTCTCTGCCATCCGGCAGTGCATGAACGTGGTGGGTTTTGTAAAATAAACGTGCAGATGTCCATCCTTATTTCATGTCATCAGTTTCCCTGTTTCCCCTCCTTCTGCCTCTCACCTTTGTTCGTCGTCTTGCTCACTTCTGTTTTTCTGGCGCGTTTGGTGCTGTTTCGTGCCGGCGCCAGCTGAGACTCGCCGTCTCCTTCACCAGCGAACCAGGGTGCAGCCCCAATGAACCAGCGTATTCCTGAGAACACGGAGTCCTCGTAAACGTGGGCGATCTCATACGACGTAATAGAACCGTTTAATGAGAAACCACTTATGAGAACGGTGAGGGTCCGTTTAGTGGCCTTGGGCAAGCGTATCATCTTTCGTGCATGGACATCTTGGCGCTCCATCTCCTCGCAGCCCTGTCCTGTCTGTGTTGCTGTTCTTTTGATCGTCCCTCACGATGGCAGCAAAAGTGCTTGCAGATGACGTGCACAGTGTACAAAGCAATACAAATGCGCCGGACTGGCGTTCATTCCCGGATCAGGAAATGACCAGAGCCTCTCGAAATAAAATGATGACGGCAAAGCGACCAACCACATGCGGCAACTCGCCCACACGTTGCCGGCGTTTAATGATGCCGTACTCGGGAGCATCTACATATACATATACATTACTCCGTATGAGTATCTTACAAAGTACTTTGTACACATCTTGCAGGCGTCCGTCGCAGACTCGTGCGACGCCTCGGCGGCAATGTACGAGTAAACAAAGCCAGCCGCGAGGCGCTGGCCAAGAGTATGCCGGCAGAGTCGACGTTGTCAGACAACCGGGAGTATCGAATTTCGACCCTCTGGTTTCCATACCACCCTTTGTCGTCCACTTGCCTGAAACACGGCAGATCGGCAGGCCCAATTTCTTTTCTCCCGTAAGACGATTGCGACTTGCCCGAGCCTCGTCTCCGTGAAAAGGCCCGAGATGGCCATTCTCTGCTGCAGTGCTTGTGCGCGTGCTGGCGCCCGGCTGTTTGGTGGCTGACTGGGCTTTTCGGACTGGAGTGCTCTCATAGGATCTTGAAATGTGATATTGGCAGAAATGGGGTGACCCATCAATTTCTGGTGATTTACGCCTGCAGAGCATTGCAGATCTGGAGAGACGCGTCGAGCTTTTGTGTATTGTGAACAATCATTCACAAATGATTTCATTTTTTAAAGGATTTTTTTTTTCAAACAAAAGGGGAGACAATAACAAAATAAAACTGAAAAAAGTAAAAAAAAAAAAAAAAAAAATAGAGGCATACTATACTCCCCCGTGACGATAAACACCTCGCCAGCCTCGTTTCCGGGGGGGAGCCTGACAAGCAGCAGACGGATGCCGGCCGGCGGCCGCGCATAATGTCTCCCCGCTCAAAGTCCTCCTCCGCACCGTGCCATGCAGATGCTGGCAACCGCAAGCACCGAGAGCCATGGCAAAAAGCGAAACGGCAGAGGGCCTTGCTTGTGGTAGGCCTGCATGGAGACTGACGGTTGATGCCGGCGGAAGTGCCAAAACAAGAATACAAAACCCGTATAGATACGAACTTGCCACGTCGAGCAATCCGGGCCACGCAAACAGCCGTGCTGGCGCCGTCCGGTCCGCGTCGCCGCCTTTTTGGCGAGATGGAGGCCGCTGCTTGCCCGGGACCGGAAAACGAGAAACGGGCTCTGCCGCGACCACCCCGTCTTCCTTTCGTGCCGTTGTAAGACAGCTTCCCAGACCCAAAGGACGCCAGCTTTCCACGTCAAAATCAGCAGAACACGGCCTCTGAAAAATTTGTGCCCATGAAACGACGTAAAAGAAACGGCGGAAATGGACAGAAATGCAGTCTGGCGGCGGCTGCTGGCAGGAGGTTGCGCGCGGCCATCGTGCCACCCATGATGCTGGCCATGCTGGCTACACGATGCATTTGGTCCGAGGCCAGTCCTGCGCAGGGAGAGGCAACGAATGCAGCTATCCAGGCGTTTGCAGGCACCACATACGAGACAGCCGAGCTGTGCAGCACATCACGACGTGTGCTTTCAAGAAGCATCTCGACACAATAAGAGGCAGCGTGTCCGAGTACGAAGACGAAGACCACGCCAAACTCGCCGGAAGCCGCTCCCGGCGCCTGTCTCGGGACAGTGCACAAGTCGGATTTGCACAAGCCTCGGGTCGCCGAGCCGGAAAGCAGCAGATCCGAGCAGCCGATGCGCGCAGCAATGCTCACCCTCACCGCCTGTTGGCAGATCATCGGCGGCCGCTGCCGGCTCGAGCGGAAATAACGGCACCGAGAGCAGCACGGCCCAAAAAACGTAATGGAAAAGCCACAGACAGGCCGCAAGGCACCGTGATTTCCCGGCGCGTCTGCCTCGTCTGCAAGCACTGCATATCCGAGGACGCACTTTGCAAGGACTAAACTGGCGCCTGCCGCTGTTGAAATTGCTCGTACGCGGCAGTCGGCTCCATACTCGTAAGATACGTACTACGGAGGCGGCCATGGCGGGGTCGCCACTGCCCGGCGTGCGCTCTCCGGCCTGCCCCTGTGGGGTTTTGCCTTTTCTAGCGGGGGTTGTGGAAAGTGCGGGCTGGCGAGGGGAAGGCAGGAGCGATGGGCACGGAAGAGCAAGACAGAACGACGTCGCCGGCCGGAGCAATAGTCGCTCTTTCCTGCGAGCCCGGCATCTTACTATTATGCAGCGGCTGCAGTAGTCTGCGAGAACGAACAGCGCCAAGCGGCCGTTTCAACGACTTGTGCAGGTGGACCATTCGTTTGCTAGGGTAGAGTGAGAAGAGCAGATATTCCGAGGAAATCTAGAAGTAATTATTTGTGCGAGTACCGTACAAAGAAGTTGTTACGCCGCGCCCAAGGAAGGAGCGAACGCACAGCAACGACAGAGCGCACGTCGCACCTGCCTGGCACCACCATGGCAGAAGGAGCTATCGAGATCGTGATCCGCCGGAACGAGAACGCGCCTTCTGGCTAAGCGTGACCGCCCGCCGCGCACATATCGACCGCCCGATAGCAATGGTCTCCGAAGTGTTCCGGCTGCGATAAGCCTAGGTAAGAACGGCGGTAAACGGCCGCCCACATTCCCCTCCGCTGCCCCTCGGTCTCCACCGCTTTTTGTTGAGCGTAGCCAGGGGCAGCTCCTGCCTCGACGTCCGCCAAACGCACATATAAACCACCCCCAGCGCCACCAGTGTCCTTTGCTCCTTCCTCTTCAACCACTTCCGCTCCCAACCTCTGCTCGTACCTGCTCCTGCTCGACTGCACGACTCGGCTACGGCCTCTCAGAACAGAACCCGTTTTCTAGTTGGATGATCGCGCTCTCCAGGGTCGCGATCACCAAATACCGCCAAAACGTTTTCTAATCTCCTAAACTCGTACGTCTGTTCTGTGCCGGGCCGCGTGACGCTGCTCTCCTCGCGGGGCCGCTCCTCCTCGGACGGCCGCTCCTTCCTCGGCCATGGCGGCCGCGCCTTCCGTTGTGATGCTAACGCGCCTTCCCAGGGTCCACCACCCGTTTGCTGGAGCCCGTTGCACTGCGTCCCCCGGCAGTTCAGCGGACTCGATCCAGACGCAATAAAGGGTCTCTTGCGATAGTCAACCTCTCTGCGCCGTCTTCTCGCGCCCTCGCACCGCCGTCTCTCGCAAGCAACCCTCAAGAACCGCGTCTCGCGCTCGCCAGCACTCGCCAGGACACTTTGCAATGGCGCCGCACGCCGAGACCGACGCCCGCTCCGCAAACGGGGACGGACCGACCGCCGGCCCCGCCGGCCGCGCCGGGGACAGCCTCTTCACGGTGGCGTCGCCCAACGTCGTCTACACGGACGCGGCCATTGAGGCCAAGTACACGTACCGCACGACCAGCGTCGTGGCGGGCGCGGACGGCCGCCTCACAGCGACGCCCCAGGAGACGCACT
Source organism: Sporothrix cf. nigrograna (assembly GCA_019925305.1). NCBI lineage: Eukaryota > Fungi > Ascomycota > Sordariomycetes > Ophiostomatales > Ophiostomataceae > Sporothrix > Sporothrix cf. nigrograna. The sequence goes on from JADHKR010000003.1 coordinate 122,017, forward strand.
ACGACTTCCGCACGCAGCGCGCGGTGCCCAAGACCGGCGTGATGCTGGTCGGCTGGGGCGGCAACAACGGCTCGACGGTGACGGCCGGCATCATCGCCAACCGCCGCGGGCTGACGTGGGACACGCGCGAGGGCCCGCGCGCGGCCAACTACTACGGCTCCATCGTCATGGGCTCGACGCTCAAGCTGGGCACGGACGCGGCCACGCACCGCGACGTCAACATCCCCTTCCACGACGTGCTGCCCATGGTGCACCCCAACGACCTCGTGCTGGGCGGCTGGGACATCTCCGGGCTCAGCCTGGCCGACGCCATGGACCGCGCGGCCGTGCTGGAGCCGGCGCTCAAGCAGCTGGTGCGCAAGGAGATGGCCGCGATGCGCCCCCTGCCCAGCATCTACTACCCGGACTTTATCGCCGCCAACCAGGAGGACCGCGCCGACAACGTGCTGCCCGGCGCCAAGGCCGAGTGGGCGCACGTCGAGCAGCTGCGCGCGGACATGCGCGCCTTCAAGGCCGCCCACGCGCTCGACAAGGTCATTGTGCTGTGGACGGCCAACACGGAGCGCTTCGCCGACGTCCTCGAGGGCGTCAACGACACGGCCGACAACCTGATCGCGGCCATCAAGGGCGGCCACGCCGAGGTGGCGCCCTCGACCGTGTTCGCCGTGGCGGCCATCCTCGAGGGCGCGCCCTTTATCAACGGCTCGCCGCAGAACACGTTTGTGCCGGGCGCCATCGCGCTGGCCGAGCGCCACGGCGCCTTTATCGGCGGCGACGACTTCAAATCGGGCCAGACCAAGATGAAGTCGGCGCTGGTCGACTTCCTCATCAACGCCGGCATCCGCCTGACGTCGATTGCGTCGTACAACCACCTCGGCAACAACGACGGCAAGAACCTGTCGTCGCAGCGCCAGTTCCGCTCCAAGGAGATCTCAAAGTCCAACGTCGTCGATGACATGGTCGAGGCCAACACCGTGCTCTACAAGCCCGGCGAGAAGCCCGACCACACCGTCGTCATCAAGTACATGCCCGCCGTCGGCGACAACAAGCGCGCCCTCGACGAGTACTACGCCGAGATCTTCCTCGGCGGCCACCAGACCATCTCGCTCTTCAACGTCTGCGAGGACTCGCTGCTGGCCTCGCCCCTCATCATCGACCTCGTCCTCATCGGCGAGATGATGACCCGCATCCAGTGGCGCCCCCGCGGCGCCGACGAGTACAAGAGCTTCCACTCCGTCCTCAGCGTGCTCTCCTACATGCTCAAGGCGCCCCTGACGCCCCCGGGCACCCCCGTCGTCAACGCCCTGGCCAAGCAGCGCGCCGCCCTGACCAACATCTTCCGCGCCTGCGTCGGCCTCGAGCCCGAGTCCGACATGACCCTCGAGCACAAGCTGTTTTAGGGGGCGCAAGTCTGGCGATGGACCGCGCTTTTGCGCTTTTCTGGCCTCGGCCTCGAAAGGTGTCTACACGCATGCCGTGTCCGTCTGACGGCATGCTGGCATAACTGCCCACTGTTTCTTTCTGTTGCCGGCCCGCTCGCGGGTCTGGCCCCTTTTACCAAAGCTTTGATCAATACAGATCCTTACACTGCATTCGTAACGTGATGTGCACTTGTGACTTTATGAATTGTATCCGCATTTTTGGCCGGCCGTGTCACGTGACACTTACACACCTACATCAACAGCACCGCCAGGCCGGCCACGGCGGCGCCCAGCGCCGCAGCCGCCGAGGCTGCCGAGCCCGCCACCATCCGCGCCGGCGCCGCGCCGCTTGCTGTCACGGTGCTGTTGCCGCTCGAGCCCGTCGCCGTCGCCGTCGTCCTGGCCGTTGCCGTTTTCATGGTGCCCGTCATCGTCATGGTGATGGTCTTGCCGCTGGTCGTCATGACCATGGTCGACACGCCGCTGCCGTTGGCCGTCGTTGTCGCCGCCGTCGTCGTCGCAGCGGCCGTCGGCAGGGGATCCAGCGTGGCGTCGCTGGCGGCAATGGTGCCGGGCAGAGGCTTGAGTGGCGCTGTGGCAGCGCCGGCCACGGCCACGGCCGCCAGAGTACCAGAGGCAGCAGCAGTCGTGGTCGTGTTGGTGCCATTGATGGCCTGTACGCCCAGGCCGCTTGCCGCAGTCGCAGTCGCAGTCGCAGTCGCAGCCACAGTAGCTGATGACGCTGCTGCGCTGGTGCTGCCCAGAGGCTTGAGAGGGCCGGGGCTTGCTGCCGCGGCAGCAGCACTGAACGGCTTGAGAGAGGCCGAGCTGAGAGAGGCCGAGCTGGCAGTGGCATTGGCAGCCGTGCCAACAGCAGTAACAGAAACAGCCGCAGCGCTGCTGGCAGCAGTAACGACGACGACCGCCGGCGCACCAGCCAGACCGGGCAGAGGCTTGAGCGAGGCACCGGCGGCAGCAGCCGTCTGCAGGCCGGGCAGGGGCTTGAGGCTGCCGCCCGAGCCGGCAAGGGCGGCAGACGCGGCCGCGGCGTTGGCAGCGTTGGCGGCGAGCGTGGTTGTGGCTGTGCCGTTGAAGCTCTTGCCGCCCTTGCCGGCCTTGGCGAGCGTGCTGTGCAGCGTGGCCTTGCTCTGTTGGTTGTTGCTCTGCTGGTTGGCCATGGCCGAGGCGGCCAGGAGCAGAGCCGTGAAAGCCGTTGCCGAGAAGTGCATCGTGGCGGCCGTGAGGAAGATGTGAGGAAAGAGGGGGGGTAAAAGACGGAAAAAAAAAACCACCGGGGTCAACTTTATGAAAGACGAGAAAGAAGCAGAGGCTGATCAAGTGATCGAGTTAAAACGAGTATAAAAGTAGGGTCAACCTAGGTAAAAGAGGCCTGCACTGCAGGGCTGGCAAAGAGGGAGAAGTGAAAAAGAAGCAAAGAAGGAAAAAAAGAAAGAAAGAATGTGTCACCGACAAACCACAGTCCGGTGCTGGATAAAGGGGGGAAAGAAAGAAAGAAGAAGGAACGGAAAGGGAAAAGAAAACGAAACCCACAAGAGGACAGAGATGAGCAGAGGCTGGGAGATGCCCAAGAAGATAAACACTAAATGCCGGAAACGTGGAGCAACCAGCCGGCCATGGAGTTACCCGGCTGACAGAGTGCCGCATCGCACGAGCATACGCTCGCTGTGGTGGGCAAGGGCGAGCAGTCCGGTTGACAGCCCGGGTGAAGCAGAGCGTAGAGCAAAAGCGGGCACGGGAGGAGGGCGTCGATGATTTGCGACAAAAGGAGTCGGAGGGTAAAGAGACCCAAGGAAACAGATAGTGAGTGGACCTGCAACGCCGCGTCTCATGGCAATAGTTGGGGTGGCAACAGGCGAGCAGGCCATCAGAGGCAAAGAAATGGGAAAAGAAGGGAGAAAAGCGCACCAGGGCATGACAAGCAAAGCCTGGCACTCTGGCTCGAGTTTGAAACGGCCGAGCAGCCACTCACCCACAGATGGGCCATATACGGATTGCATGTTTTCAGGAAAGAGCGCTGTTTTTCTTTCTGAGCCCCGGGCACAGGTCCTTGGGATACAACCCGGAAGGAGAGCATCGCGAATTACGACGCTGTCTCTTGACAGAACAGACACCGGCCTCTGCCAGCCACCTGAAGAGGCAGACGCAGGTCCGGCCGGAGCGGGCAAGGATGAGAAGGCCACGGAAGCTGCATGCCCCGGGACGATACGACGACAAAAAGAAGCTTCATTCAGCTCGGCTTTCTGGCCCCGGTCTCTGTTTGGCCCCCCAAAAGAGTGTCAGGTTGTGGCCCTGCCTGTCAACGCAGACTGTGTCCCCCAAAAAGGTCCAAGCTGTGGTCTGCAGAACACGGAGCCCTCCTGCCCTGGCTGAAACGCACATCGCGCTGCTTCGCCCAAAGCGAGGAGGATCACACCAGTACAGCCAAAGAACACAGTCTACTTGTGGATTTTCGACTCGAAACTGCGTCTGTTGATGTTGACTTTGTTTTATGCATAATCACTAGCGCCGCTAATGCCCGTGCCTTCCAGCTCCGGGCGCGTGAAAAAGGAAAGAGTGATGGAGCCTCGTTTCTATCTCTTGGCACTGCGAAGACAAGGCAGAGTCACCCGAGACTTTTTATTCCGTAGAAAGATATGTCAGAAACAGAAAAATAGACGCAAAATGAGACTAGAGTACATGGCATGGGCCAAACAAACAAAACAAAAAATCCCAGAAAAAACGGCTGCTCCCCGCGAGCACCTGATTTTCCCTGCAAAAGCTATCATCAACGACAGAATGGTAAAAGAAGTGCAAGCGAAAAACAACGAGAGAAAGGCAAGTCTGTATCTCTCTCCGACGCCAAATAAACCGTTCAAAGGAGAGAAAAAAAAAGAACCAGACATATTCATCCAACCACCTCCCGCGACCACCCCCCGTAATCGTACCCGTGATGTGGGGAGAGCTTTTCTCCCTCAGAGACTATCGAGACCATTGCTAGTTGTCTCCGCTGCCGTGGAAGGCGTCGCCAAATGCAGAGTCGTCCATGTCCATGTTCAGGTCCAGGCCGTCGTCGATACCCGACCCTGTCATGTCCGCGAGCGAGCCAAACTCGCTGTCCACCAGGCCCGTGCCGGGCGTGGGCACGGAGGACTCGGGCTTGCTGCCCGTCTGCTGGTCGGCAAGAGGCGACTTGACGGCGTCGATCGGCGCTGCCGATGTAGGCCCTGCAGGAGCGGCCGCCGCAGACACATTGGCGCCCACCGTCGGAGACGCACCGCCGGGAGGGACCACAACCCAGTCGTCGCTGCCGCTGCCGCTCGCCCCGGCCGGGTTCTGTGCGCCGCCAGCCTGGCCAGAGGCGCTCGCCATGGCGACGTCGCTTGCCTGCTTGACCGCGCCGCCAGCCACGGGAACCGGGACGGGTGTCGACGACGTGGCCACATGGGAGAGGCCCGAGGGCGCAGCGGGGCCGTGCGCCGCTGTCGGGGTCGGGAAGTTGATGGGCGTCGATGCGGGCGAGAAGACAGACTCCATCTGGTCCAGCATGCCGGCCGCCGTGTCGCCCATGTCCATGTCGGCGTCGCCCAGCAAGATCCCGCTGAGCTGCGAGCCCGCCGGCGAAGGGTGCTGCGATATCAGCATACTGCCTGGAGCAGCCAGGCCTGTGGCCCCCTCGGGCGCCGTGATCTGGGGCACCTCGATGGCCGGTTCTGGCACGGGCTCGGGTTCTGGCTCGGGCTCGGGCTCCGGCGACGGCTCCCGGTACCCGCCGTCCTGGACACGCACGACGGCGCCGGACGAGACCACCTGGCGTCCAAGGGCGCTCTCGACGTGCGCAACAATCTCGTCGACGGTCTTGTGGTGCTTTTGGTGGCTCCAATGGGCCGCGTCCGAGGCGCCTGCGTCTGCACCGTCCTTGTCCTCGCCGGCGTCGTCGCCGCTGCCGCTGCCGCTGCCGCTGCCCAGCCGGCCCTCAATGCGCCAAATCTCGGGGCCCGTGTCCTCTGCCGTGAAGCGCAGGTCGTGCTCGGCCTTTTTGATGACCGAGTGCGTGTGCAGGCTCGCAATCAGCTTCTCGTGCCGCGCTGTCATCTCGGCAATCTCGGCGTTCGTGGCGGCAATCTTCTCGTCGACGCGCTTGCGGAACTCGTCCGCCAGCCCGGCGTCCAGGCGGCCGACATAGGGGTTCTTGGGCACCCGCTGGAACGCGTCAAACGCCTGGCTCTCAAAGATGCCGTCGGTGACGGGCGCCAGCTCGCCCTTGAGGCCGAGGCCCAGGTCCGCGTAGCCAATCTGGCCGATGCGGTACGGCGACGAGATGACCTCCTCCATCCACTCGTGGTTCTGCTTGTAGCGGTCGAGGCTGACGTCGCGGGGCGTGATCACGTCAAACATGTCGCCGCGCGCATAGTCCTCCTCGTCCTCGTAGATGGCCACGTCCATTGACGAGGCCATGCCGGGCGGCGGGGGCGCCATGCCCGCGCCGCCAGCCGCCGCCGCACTGGCCGCCGCGTGCCGCGCGCGTTTTGCGGGCGGAGGCGGCGCCAGGCTGCCGCCGCCTGCCTGCGGCGGATAGGCCATCTGCTGGGGCACGCCGGCCGTGGCATAGCCGGGCGGACCGCGCGCGTCGCGCGGCAGCGGGATCTGGGGCCAGTTGACGCGGTCGGACAGCATAAAGTCTTTGCGCGTGATCTGGCCGGCGCGCTGCAGGCTCTGGCGGTGCTCCATCATGGCACGGATGCGCGCGTCGAGGCGGATCTTCTTGACCGGCACCGGCTCGCGCTCGTCCACGGGGCCGTAGTGGACGAGCCACAGGCTGGGGTCGACCTGCGGGGCCTTGGGGTTGGGCACCTTGGGCGGCATCAGCCGGAACCGGCGCCGCGAGTGCGTCGCGTACTCCTCGCCCGGGCGGTAGCCGAGGGGCTGGTGGAACACCTCGAGGATCAGCCCGTCGAGGATCTCGTGCTGGTAGTAGGTCTCGCCGCGCGGCCAGATGTAGCCGTCGGACGCAAACTCGGTGCCCAGCCGCTGCAGCGGCTGCCACGTCAGGATGACGGAGCCGTCCTGCGGCGTGTCGAGAAACGTCCAGAAAAACGGCGCGCCGTCACGCGCGATGCGCGGCGACGTCAGCAGCCATTCCGTCACCTCGGGAAAGCCCAGGTGCGGCACCAGGGGGTAGTGGTATGCGCTGATCAGGTGGATGTGCGGGAGCTGTCCAGAGACGGGCTGTTAGCGTTTTCTGCCATGTGTGGCCGTGCCGCAAGATACCTCTTGTCCATACCAGGTCCGGGTGCACGTTGTGGCTCGGGTCCGCCGCCATCGTGCTGGGTGTCCCCGCGGCTCGATTTCGCGTCGAGGAGGTCAAAGGCAGCAAGCAGAGCGCGTCTTGTTGCGGAACAACGCCCGGTGCAGCGGCACGTAAACGTTTGATCGTCTCTCCGGACGGTGGGGAGACCGCTGGCGACTGCTGCGGGTGCGGATGGATGCGCGCGCGTCGAGGGGTGGATGGTCGTCGCCGGGGCTGAGGTCGGGTTGATCGCGACAACTCTTTGACTTTTCGGACATTGGCGCGTTGAGCAGAGCTACTAGCGTGAAGTGGCTGGTGAGTGTGGCGCAGTCACGTGATCTACAACCTCTGTGTAAGTGGGTGCACGTGCCCTCTAGTTTCAAGGCTTTTTATACCACATTTTCCTTTCGTACTTTCTTGATGTCGTTCATCTGTTCTATGTATTTCCTATCACTGCCGATATATTGCTTAACCCCTTGTATGGCCGGACTCTATAGCTGTGCTTTTATATTTGTCTTGCCATCGGCGCTGTCGGCACTCGCTTCCAGCGCCACGCCGTCCAGGTACCACGTCGGGTCAGCGCCCGGGTCGAGCTCCTTTGTGGAAAACCCGTTGCCGAGGTATCGGAAGCGGTTTCGGCGCGGGGTGGCACCGTCGCGGCCCTCCTCCGCCTCGTACACATACTCGTAGTCCTCGCCGCGGAAGTTCTCGAGCATGTGGAGGAAGTGGATGCGGCTGCCGGGATGGAGGGCCGTGACTGTGTTGTCGTTGCCGGCCTTGTACCACGAGCTGCAGGACGAGGCCCATGCGGTGCGAGGCATAAAGGCGCGGATGTGTTCGCTGTAGTCGTCGACAGCAGCCTGCGAAGGCGCAATGGCCTTGATGCCCTCGACCTGGCACTTTCGGATGACGCCCGCAATGTACGTGGCGATGTGCTCGGCCAGCGTGAAGACGCTGCCGTGCCCAATCGGGGCATTTGGTCCAAGGAAGGCTGGCGGTCAGCGAATGCGCGATAATGAACAGGCCCAACATAGCAACAAACGTTGTGATACGCACTAAAGTAGTTTGGAAGGCCGGGCACCGCACAGGACATGTAGGCCTGCGGTGCGGTGCTGCGCCAGAGGTCCTGCAGATTGCCGTTCCGGCCAACCAGCGGAAAGCGAGGGCAGAAGGACACGTCAAAGCCCGTGGCACACACAATGGCATCGACCTCGACCACCTCGCCGCTGTCGAGCTCCAGGCCGCGTGGCAGGACCCGGCGGACGCCCTCTGTGACGACCTGGACGTTTGGCTGCGTCAGGGTCTCGAGATACATGGGCGCCGGCGTCATCCGCCGGCAGCCGAGAGCGTAGTCGGGGATCAGGGCTCTGCACAGCCGCTCATCGCCGCCGAGCATGGCCGTCATGTACTGGCGAACCTGCGCAGCCGCAAACGCCTGTGCAGGGCTGTCTTTCAGAAGCTGCATGTCCCAGTCAGCACCACGCAGGCCACAGAGCACAACACGGCAGGAAGGAGAACACGCGGGAGGAGAACACGCACAACGGGAAAGTTGTTGTTGGTCTCCTTCTCGATTGTCTTGACAAAGTTGCGGTACAGGGCCGGGTCTGCCTGGAAGCGGGCAATCTGCTCGGGCGCAAAGTTCTCGGCGTTGTCGAGCTCGATGCTCTTGAGCATCTCGGCGGCCGGGCCCATGGAAAAGATTTGCAAGCGCGGCGGGAGAATCCAGGTAGGCGTCCGCACAACGTGCACGAGTTTCTTCACCTGGGGGTGGATGGCCGGCACGATCTGCACGCCCGACGAGCCGTTGCCGACGACGGCCACCGTCTTGTCCTTGTAGTCAAAGGACGCCGGCCACTGCGCGCTGTGCACAAGGTCGCCCTGGAAGTCGTGCAGCCCGGGGATCGCCGGCCATTTCCAGCTGTTCAGGATGCCCGAGGCGTCGACCAGGAAGTCGGCGTGGTCGCGAAACTGCTCGCCCGTCTGCAGGTTGGCAACCTCCAGCAGCCAGCGGCCCTGGCCCTCGTCCCAGCGCGCGCCGAGCACCTGGTGCTCCGTCTTGATCACGCCGCCGCGCATGCCCTCGTCGTCGCAGATGCCGCCGAGGTATGCGCTGATCTCCGCGGCGGGCGAAAAGAAGTTGGTCCACGCGCGGTTGGGCCGCCACGAGAACTGGTAGCTGTGGCTCGGCACGTCGCAGCGGCAGCCCGGGTAGCGGTTCTCGTGCCACGTGCCGCCCACGTCGGCGTTCTTCTCGTACACGACATGCTCGTAGTTGTCTCGCAGCGTGCGGCGAAGCGTGCGGACCATGTTGATGCCGCTGGCGCCGGCACCGATGCCCACGATCCGCAGGTGGCGTGCGGTGCCGAGCGGCGCCTCTTTGACGCTGTATTCCGGCCGCGGCATGGTGCTGGGAGCGTCAACGGCGGTGTGGGCGGTGCTGTCGCCGTCGATGCCGGCCATGCTCGAGACGTTGCAGTCGGCAGGTTGAGGTAAGCAACAAGCTAGGTCAACGGGCAGGTGCCACCGGCTGGGTCGTTCCTTCCAGACACGGAAACCCAAGTCAAAGAGAAGAGGCAGACGGACAGAGGTCGAGGACGATATATAACAAACGAATGGCCAGATTTAAACCCGTGCACATTGCACGTAGGCAGGGGGCAGACGCACATAAGGAAGACGGGCGGCAGGACTTGTACATTCCGAGAATGGTCCGGCATGAACATGGGCTGGCCGCAGCAAAACCCGCCTAGTTGCAGAAGCAAAAGTTTGACGATTATATGCATCCACGGCGGCCGTTCCTAGAGTCTCTGTTTCGGATGTCAAGTCCGCGGCCAATTGCCGGGCCTGGCACTCGACAGGGGACATGAGCAAGGCCACGGGGCAATGATGTGGCGGTCAACGCCCAGGGCGGCCCATGGACAAAGCCGGAGAGCTGGGAGGTGCCCGAGGCGGCACAGAAATAAACCGTTGCTGTGCTTTGCAGCCTTTCTGCCTTCCAGCCGGCAGAAGACCAGATTTGGCCAAGTACTGCTGCTAAAAGAATGGGAGCCTGCCCGTGCAACGACTTCGTTGGTCCATTTACGACTTATCGGATGGTTGTCCGGTTGGCACAGAGTGGCCGTCTCCGCATTGCATGTACAAGTAGCCACATGGGGTCGGAGACAGGCAGTGTTGGCGGGTGGTGTGGAGGGGTTGGTCATGAGGAGGACTTTCGAGAGGGAAAGGGACAGTTTTGTAAGTGATGCTGTGTGACTTGGAAGTCGACAGCTGGCGCTGTATTGTAGGGTGGAAACAGCGCCAGAGAATGGACGATAAACGGGAGCAGAAGACAATACAAACAGACAAGTGGCCGAGACTCGTGCAACAGTTCAGCCGAGTCCAGAATCGAGCATAAACAGGGACGAGCAGACTACAGAAAGGTGGCTGGGCAGCTGCGTGCGCTGTTTGTTCTGCATGGTTACATCCGGCGGCAAGACTGGTGATGACGGGTCCAGATGGGGAATACAGACGAGGGCCGCATACGGTTAAGAGAAAACGAAGGGGAGAAACAAAAAAGAAAAGAAAGAAAAAGAAGAAAAAAGAAGAAAAAAGAAAAAAGAAAAAGAAACAGGGAGAGAAAGAGAGCGGTCAGCACGCTGAAAAGAGGGGCTGTCGGAAAGCAACAAAGGATTCAAGCTGTCCAAGGTTATCCTTATATCGTATACTGTCCAACCAAGAAGCGAGAAGGCTGCATCGCGAGAAAGAAAGTCGAGAGCTTTGCAGGGAGGGGCTGCGAGCTATTAAGTGGCCAATGGGGCCAGCGCAGACAGGGGACAAGGCTAGCTGCGGCAGGAGCGGTGATGTGACAATGGTCAATGGTTCGCGCAAAGCCAAAAAAGGAAGGCGGTGACCAGGCGCAACGTGGGGTTCCACTAAAAAGCCATTTCCGCCGCACGACATGGCATCGGTGCGGAAAGGAACCAACGACACGACGACGCTCAAGGAAAGACTTTGCGATTGAGAAAAGGAAAGGGGGAAAGAGAGACAGTATTCGAGGAAGCAGCGACCGGAAGCCGCACCAACCGCCCATTTACGTCGTATTTCCGTTTTCCGGGCTTTCTTGGCGGACAGTCCTACAAGCCACAAACGAGCATCGCTGCAAACGACAAACGGCGTAGGACGACGATACTGGCAAGCTTGGGTGTGCCGCGCCTGTGTGGCGAGATAGTCGAAGAAAAAAGAAAAGGGGAAGAGGCGACGGTGCCGTCACAGACAGCCCGATGGCTTCCTTTTCCTTTTCCTTCGCCGGGGATGACATCGAGGACGACGGTGCACAGACCCAACAAGCCCCGAATGCACAAGACGCGACTCCAGCGGCGGAGGCCGCCCCGGCGGCCAGTGCCTTTCCTGTCCAGGGAAAGCTGCAGCTGCCGCCGCAGCGCCACGACCTCGGGGAGATGCTCTCCAAGCTGCCGTCCAAAATTGCCTACAGCCTGCTGGATGTGGCCCTGGACAGCCGCGCAGACGGCGGCGCCGCTCCGCGCGGAGAGCCGTTCCGGATCCGTCTGCCGCGGCGCGAGCTGTGGGATGTCAAGGTGCAGCTGATGGCCGAGGAGGACACTGAGGATCCCGAGGGCGCCCGGGACGGCAACGGCAACGAGAGGGGCGAGCTGGCCCCGGGCCTGGGTACGCACGACGTCAAGACGGGCATCTACGAGGGCGGCTTCAAGAGCTGGGAGAGCAGCGTCGACCTGGTCAAGGTCCTGCTGCAGCCGCCCGCAGCACCGGCATCGACGACGCCAGAGCCGTCAGCCGTGGCAGGCACCGTGCTCCTGAGAGACGGGCCCGCGCGCGTCGTCGAAGTGAGCGAGCCCCCGCCGTCCTTCATGATTGCGTCCATTTTTTTCTGACCCCAGCAGCTCGGGTGTGGCACGGCATTGCCGTCTCTGGCTCTCTTCCACTGGGCGTGCGCAACCGCGAGCACGTCGGCCTCTTCGCCAGCCGTGCGCAGCCGCCCGCTGTCCATCACCGTCGCCGACTACAACCCCAGCGTCCTGTACCTGGTGACGCTGCCCAACTTCTTGCTGGTCTGGGCTCTGCAGCAGCGAGACGCCAGCCCGCTTCTGCAGCAGGCCCTGTCGGCCGACGACGAGGACGGCGACGGCGACGGCGGCGAGCTCGAGCTGACCGACGAGGTCAAGCACGCGTTTTGTGCGTTCCTGGCGTCGTCGGGCATCGCCGTCTCGTTTCTGTCGGGCGGCTGGTCCGCTGCGTTTGTCGACCTGCTGTACGACGGCCAGGACGGCCAGGGCGGGAGCGAAGACAAGGCCGGGCCAGGCGCCCACACGCTCGTGCTCGGCGCCGAGACCATCTACTCGCCATTTGCCCTTGAGGCGTTTAGCGTCACGCTCTTGTCGATCCTGCGCAGGGAGGCTGCTCCGCCGAGCAAGGCGAACGACAACGATAACACCAACAACAACACGGCGACAGCCGTCGTCGGCGCCAAGAAGCTGTACTTTGGCGTCGGCGGCTCGCTCGACGACTTTGTGCAGCGCATGCGCGAGGCCGGCGCGACGGTCAACGAGCTGCGCGAAGAAGCCGACGGTGTGCGCCGGGGCGTCGTGCAGTGTCTGCTGTGAGGCGCGCTGTCTGTTGGGACGGAGGCTTTGCGAGAGACTGGGCCGCCCCGTCATCAAGCACGGACGGCAGAGCATTTCTGGGCCTGCTCTTGGGCGTCCGGGCACACCAGGGATCCAAGACTCCAGGACTGCCGGTTTCACATTTCCGGGGAGGCGCTAGCCGAGCCAAGCCGTCGATGAGTCCGGGCTTGTTTGCGCGGCGTGTTCACGCATACGATACGAGTAAGCTGCTTGTCGTTTCATGTGTGCTGTCCTTGGGGGCAGCGAGTGGCCTCGGCTTACGTCTTGGGTGCTGGGCAGTGCATTTGTTGCCTGTCCTCACGCTTCTTGTCTTGAAGAACGCATCTACAAAATGCAGTGCGTTCAGTATATTCAGCTTTAGTCAAGATGATGAAAGAACACAAAAGGGGTGGCCATTTTTTTATTAAAACTAGTCCATTTTGTATACCTGTTTTTTCCTTTTCTTCCCGCGTGCTCACGGCGGTCTGCGGTGACGTCCTGTTTCTATTGCCTTTTCTCTTGGGATTACATAGCAGTGTGGGTGGCTGTATTTCTATCCATTCTGAATATATATTTTGTCCAGAAAAAAACATTACGAGTATAACATGATAGCCCCCTCTTCACTTTTCAACCCAGATGCTACCGCATCGTTATGACCTTGCGTCAGCGTCAGCTCGTGATGACAAGACCGATGCAACCAGGCAGGCACACGAATGCAAGTAGTTGCCTCTTCCCAACAGAGCCATCTGCATGGAATTCACGACTGCGCCACCCCGCTGGCCAGTCTCTGGGCAACCTGTTTAACCCAACCGCAGCACAGAAACATCATTGCGCAGAAATGGACTGGACACGCTGGAATGCAGGAATAAGGGGAATGTGTTTGTCATGTCGTCATCAGCAACTTACAAGTAGGACTCATGACGCCTCGCCATGCTTTCCTTGTTGCTGTGCCGCCATTCCTAGGCGGAGAAGCCTGTCGGTCGACAAATCCAGACGTCGTATTCACTGGCCCAGATTGTTCTCGTTGTTTTTTCAACGCTCCGCGCAAGACGAACGCAAAGAAAATAGCAGGCCCGGGCAAACCCAAAGAGATCGAAAGCCATCGGGTTGCCACTCGCAGCGGCTTGGCACGAAACTTTGTTTGCTTATGCAAGGAACAGCTCCGCTTGCTCGCGTCTTTTTTCCCATTTTCTTCTCTCCCCCCTGTTCTCTCATCCCAACCAAGAGAGCTAGGCTGGGATCCAGGCCGTGCCGGTGGAGTCTGAGCAGGCCGGCGCCCGCAGTAGCGGCTGTTTTTGCGCGGAGGCTTCTGTGCTGCCTGTTCTGTGCGTGACGGGTGGTGAGATGGCGCTCAGGGGGCAGAGAGACAGACGGGTTTGCCCGGAAGCGCTGGAATCCGAAAAACACGCATTGCCCCAGTCATCTGGCCGTGTCCAGACACGACTTTGCGCACGAAGGGCAGAGCATCGGTCGCCGGAAATCTGAGTTGGGTACGAGTACTCGTAGTTTGTGTCAAAGGGTTCAAACGGCGACACCAGTATGCTGACTCATCGGTGTGCGCTCAACAGGGCGATAGTTCGTCTCGGCCTCCTTCCCGTTTTCACAAATTCAGCATGGCAGGCGCATCGAGCAGATGCAGTGCAATGGACGTAGGAAGTCGCGACTTGGGGCGACATCTCCGCTGTAATACAGGGGCTGTGTATTACGATGTACAAGTATATGTACTCGTACAGAGCAATTCGGCACTGCGCCCCAGACAGCCACATGAATGCCGTCCCTGGCAGTACCCCGTACATCCAGCTACTTTGGAGATTTTGTGGGCCCAGCCGTTGCTGTGCGTGGGCTAGCGCAGGCCTAATCAGGCACTCGTGCCTGTCGCGTCGCCAGGAGAAAACAGAGGGCCCATCTGTCAGTCTTTTCGCAGTATTTTTGGTAGTTCATTTTATTACATTATTCTTACTCGTGCGGAGATGTACATATTATTCGGCCCCATCACGACGTTATTACATCGGCAGCACGGCCCACGAAAGGGGAGAAAGGAAAAGGGGACAGGAAAGGACGGAAAGAGCGAGAGCGTGGCCTGCCGTTCCGCGCGCCTCGTTCTTGCCAAGAAAATTCTTCTTGCGTCTTTGCTCGTCGTGCTTGCCTCTTTCGCTAGTGTAGTGCCGCTCATCAGAGGCTCTTGGTTTCCTTCCTTCTTAATTACCACGATTCGTCCCGTTTCTCCCCAGCCGCTCCTTCCTCTTCTTCTCTCATTTGCTTCATCATCGCCTCCACGATCGTTATCTTGTAAGTGCATCGTCACCAACGTCGTCGCCGCCGCCGCCGCCGTCACCCATCACCCATCACCACAACGCGCTTTTCCTTTGCTGTTTTCCATGCGCCCGTAACTCGCACATTGCCCCTTCTGCCTGTTCAACCCAAAGCGTGGCTGTCTCGCAATAGAACAAGACACAAGAAACCCGTCCCGTCGACCACGCAGCATTCCAGCCATGTCTGTCCAGTGTCTCCACCGGGCGGCTTTCCCTGTGTCTTGTCTTCTCTCCCTCGCCCTCCGTCTCCTGTTTACTTTTGTCTGCGCGTGGCACATTCTAACTGCGGCATCGTGTTCCAGTACACAAACCTTCTCGTCTCTCGTTCAGCTCTCTTCAGTCCTTTTACTCTTTTGCAGCCTCTCGGCCTGTCTCGCTCCGTGATCTTTTCCATTCTTTGCCCGTTCGCAACGCCAGCACATCAGCCGTCACAATGAAGTTCGCCGTTGCCTCCGTCCTCGCCGCCCTGGCCAGCTCTGCCGCCGCTGTGCCCTACTTTACCAACTCTGCCTTTTCGGTCACGGCCGGCTCGACCTTCACGCTGACCTGGGCCAACGCCACCGGCCCCGTCACCATTGTCCTGGCCACGGGCACCTCCGACAACCTGAAGAAGGTCGAGACCATTGACTGTATGTGATCCTCGTGCAGAGTAAACAAGGCACAGGGCAGCGCTGACAATTCCAGCTTCCGACGAGAGCGGCAGCTACACCTGGAGCGTCCCCACGACCCTGACCTCGGGCAACTACGCCTTTGAGATCTCGGACTCGACCGGCACCAACTACAGCAAGCTGTTCGCCCTGACCGGCACCGGCTCGGCCTCGGCCAGCGGCACCAGCTCGGCCGCCGCTGCCTCCTCCTCTGCGGCCAGCGCCAGCGCCTCGTCCTCGGCCACCACCACCTCTTCGTCGTCGTCGTCGTCCTCCTCGTCCTCGGCCACGTCCACGTCCACCCACGTGACGACGTCCTCGTCCAGCGCGTCGACCACCTCGACCAAGAGTGAGTGCCGTCCTTGCTGGCCGTGTCTGCAATGGCACGCTCTCCGTCCCAGCCTTCTTGACACTGACCGTTTCCAGCCACGTCGACGAGCACAAAGTCCACGACCACGTCCAGCTCCTCCTCCACGGCCACCGTCGTCCCGGCCAACACCAACAACGGCCCCCAGGCCAAGTCGCCCCTGGCGTTTGTCCTGGTCACCGTTGCAGCCCTGCTGTACTTTAACTAGGCGGCCCGAGACGTCATCCCCGATCACATTGTTTGCATTTATATACTTGACATATCGAGTGTGCTTTATTTGCGCAGGGCTTCATATACGCCGGATATTTTACTCAGTCAAAAGGCATGGAACATGGTCTGGCTTTGATATTTTGATTATTTTCCCCTGTTAATACACCCAAATTAATATGTTTTGGAAATGCATGCAAAACGACAGGCTTTTGGTCGTTTGATGAGTCGTCTTCGGCTCGTGTGAGACTTTGTCCGCCGTCTGCAGAGTGTCAGGCGCTGTGCCTCTTGTATCGTCTTGTCTCGGGTGCGGTGCGAACCCTGTGCGGCGAGGCTGGTCGTTTTCTGGAACGAGACGCGGCCGTGCAACGTTGCTCAGGTTTCTACGAGCGCACGTGGGCATGCTGAGATGATAATGAAAGGAATAAGAACGTGTAGCGTGCTATGCATTTGCCTTTTGCTGTCTATGAGTAATATGTACCTTTCCGTGTCCATGCCTTTCCGAAAAAGTGATTTCGTGGTCGTCTATGCCGGGGAAAGAAGAGAAGAAGGGAAAGAGAAAAGAAAAAAAAAGGAAAAAAAGAAAAGAACAACCAGGCCGAGACGCCATGATATGCCAAAAAGAAAAGAAAAAAAAACAAAACGAAAAAGAACGAGCTGAAACGCGCCCAGAACAATATGCAAAAGGAGATCAAAAAGCACTCAAAGCTTGCTCTTCATAGGCGCCTCGGCTGTGTCTTCCGAGACGACGGCCACGACAACGCAAATGTCGTCGACCTTGCCGCCGTGCCACGTTTCCTGCGGGTAGTACCGCTTGACCTCCTTGGCAAAGGGCCCGTCGAGCTTGGTGTTGACGCTCGCGGCCTTGGCAGCACCGGTGATTTGCGTTGCAATCAGGCTCTGCAGCGTCACCACGCCGCCGCTGCCACCGCCGTCGGGGTCCGGGTTTGTCAGCTTCTTGAGCACTGCCGGCGGCGCGACGGCAACGGCGGCGCCGGCATCCGGGGACTGCGGCGCCCACGCGCCCGTGGCCGCCATGGCGCGGCTGACGAGCTGCAGAATGTCCTGGTTGAACAGGTTGTCCCAGACGCCGTCCGACGCAAACACGAGCACGTCGCCGTGGCGCAGGTCGAGGCGCGTGACCTCGGCGTCGCGCGGCTCGTCGCTGAGCTGGGCGCCGCCAAAGGCGGCCATGCGCGCCAAGAGGCTGGGCGGGATCATGCTGAGCTGGTAGGGCGTGTTGAAGGCGTGCGTCTGCGGCGCCGAGCACGCGTGCACGGCGTTGAGGCGCAGCTGGATGTAGCCGCTGTCGCCCAGGTTGGCCACCTCGAGCCCGCCCTCGGGCGACAGCACGCCGACAACGGCCGTCGAGCCGCCGGCCGGAATCGAGCGGTCGTGGCGCACGGCCTGGTAGCCCATCTCCATGAGACGGCGCGCCCCGAGCGCCGCGGTCGCGGTCGCGCCCGCGCTCGGCGCCGTCTTGCCGTGCTCGCGCGCCGCGGCGGCCATGTACTCGCAGAGCCCGTGCGAAAAGTCGGCCGGGTCGACGCCCGACTCCATCCAGCCGCCGACGCCGTCGGCCACGGCCAGGGCCACGGTTCCCGAGTCGCCGACGCGGCTCACGAAAAAGGCGTCCTGCCCGCTCTCGGGCCGCTGCGCCGGCCGCCTGCCCGGCGCCGCCGCGCCCTGCTGCGGCCGGCGGCTGTTGTAGGGGTTAAAGTGGAAGACGTGCGTGTTGGGGTCGTAGGGCCGGTCCTTGGCAATGTACGACGCGGCCACGCCGTACGAAAACAGCGTCCTCCGCGCCGGCGCCGCCGGCGCCCGTCTGCAGCCGGCGGCCGTCGCCTGCGGCCGTCTCGGCGCGCCCGACGCCATGTGCGGGCACGAGCAAGAGCAGGAAGAAAAGGCCCGGGGAGGCGAGCCGCGGGGCGAGCGAGGTGCTACTGTCGCAACGGTCAGCGGTCCGCAAGAGAGTCAAGGCGTCAAGGCGCCGTACCAGGTCGCACACAGGGCCTCGAGGCAGACAGCACCGCTCGCAGAGAACGGACGGCCATGCTCGGGCGCTGGGATTTGCACAAGGACGCGGCTGAGGGACGGCTGGTCCGGCCAATCGCGATCGAGAAACAGAATAGGGGCAGCCTCGTCGGCAGGCCGCGCAGCCGGCAGTCGTGGGGGCGGCTGGGCGTCGACAGCCAATGCGGGAGAGAGAGGAGAAAGAAAGAAGAAGAAAAAAAAAGAAAACCAATCGAGATTGCGCGGATGTGCCGCGAGCTGTTGTTGGTCGTGTGGCCGTGAGGCAAAATACGAGTACAGCGCAGTCGAAAAAACCTCTGCGATAAGGATGTACTTGCGTGGACGCGGCAGCTTGCGGGGGAACAATGTACCCCAGGCGGTACTTTGTGGCCCGCACACTCCGGGCTGCACCTGATGTACACAGTGCGCATTATGCTCACATTCTCCACACGGTAAGCATGTGCCGCTCGGCTTGCACGTGAAGGCCCGCCGCACCCAGTCAGCATGCCTCCGAATCGTTCCTTGGGGTAACGGGGGCCATTTACAATATGCAGGCTCCTATTGGCCGGGGCCCCCAGGCGCTGCCGCACAGCTGGGCGCCGGCTGCACTAGCCGAGGTGTCCCGAATTTCCATCGTCATGAACGGGGAAGGAACGCTGCGGGAAAAATCACAAATCGCACACAGCCTGCAATCCATCTGCATCTGCCACCACCACCATCACCACCGTCGTCTCCCGTCCTCTGGCGAGCCTCGTCGACTGCCCCCGGCCCTCTCACACACAATGGCTGCGCTCCGCTCGTCCACAATGCGCCTGCTGGCGTCGCGCCCGTCGGTGGCTGCTGCCGCCCGGCCAATGGCTGCGTTTGCCTCGCCGTCGTCCTCCTCCTCGCCCTCTCCCTCGCCCTCACAACAGCTGCACCGCCGCGCCATGGCCACGGCCGCCGACGTGCCCGCCGAGGCCGCACCACGCAACAAGACGTTCAAGATCTACCGCTGGAGCCCCGACACGCCGTCGGAGAAGCCGCGCATGGACACCTTCACGCTGGATCTCAACAAGACCGGCCCCATGATGCTCGACGCGCTGATCCGCATCAAGAACGAGCAGGACCCCACGCTCACCTTCCGCCGCAGCTGCCGCGAGGGCATCTGCGGCAGCTGTGCCATGAACATCAACGGCGTCAACACCCTGGCGTGTCTGTGTAGGTTCTACCCTCGCCTCTGTTTCTTGCCTGTTTGACGAGCGTCTTTTTTTCTCTTTTTTTTTCTAACCTTGCACGCTGCAGGCCGCATCCCCACCGACAGCAGCGAGACCAAAATCTACCCGCTGCCGCACACCTACGTCGTCAAGGACCTCGTGCCTGACCTGACGCAGCTGTACAAGCAGTACAAGTCGATCAAGCCGTACCTGCAGAGAGACACCCCGGCCGAAGATGTAAGTGAGAGGAGAGAGAGTGTGTGTGTGTGTGAAGAGAGAGAGAGAGAGAGAGAGTGTGTGTGTGTGTGTGTAGAGAGAAAGAGAGAGAAAAAGAGATCGCTAACCCCCCAGGGCCGCGAATACCGCCAGAGCAAGGAGGACCGCAAGAAGCTCGACGGCCTCTACGAGTGCATCCTGTGCTTCTGCTGCTCTACGTCCTGCCCATCCTACTGGTGGAACTCGGAGGAGTACCTCGGTCCCGCCATCCTGCTGCAGTCCTACCGCTGGCTCGCCGACTCCCGCGACGAGAAAAAGGCCGAGCGCAAGCAGGCCTTTGAGAACAGCATGAGCCTGTACCGCTGCCACACCATTCTCAACTGCACCCGGACGTGCCCCAAGGGCCTCAACCCCGGCCGCGCCATTGCCGAGATCAAGAAGGAGATGTCGTTTTAAGCGCACCCGAACCCGAGGAAAGACGTTTTCTCTGACTTGCGCGTGTCTCCTTTTTGTATAATGTTGGGCCCTGCGCCGTGCATAGTTTCCGCCATTGCTATTTCTTTTTTGCCATACTGTTTTGCTTTCCCTGTCTGTACTGTGTATTTCTTACCCTTTGGGGTGTACATTTCCGCGAAGACGTCTCACGGTCTGTTTGGCAGACCGACGGTGGTTGGGCGAGAAGAGAGTGCCCGAGAGCTGCAAGATATGAAAACGACAAAAAAAAGAGAATTCGGAATCGCAACGACGACAGAACAGCATACAGCCCGGCCCGATACGACGATATATAAACAACGACGCGCGGGCTGAGGAGAAGCAGGGCAACCGGGAAGAGGAGCCAAGAGAGCATTTGCACATACTCCGTGTGACGAGAAACACAAACCACAGCAGACAAGATGCAAAAAAAGTATAAAATCACACCATTTCACAATTCTCCCGTCGCCCATCATACGCGTTTTACACCGCCGTAGCATGATGCCAGGGTATTCTGTTCGTACTGAAACTGCCAAAAAAAAAGTGAAAAAAAAAGTGAGACCGGACAAGGACATCCACGCCGCCGGCAGGGCCGGGAAGCTTGCGCCTCCGACAGCCCTCCCTGTCCACCGTCTACAGGCATGCGTCTGCCCGCTCGTAGGCAATCTCGACTGGGCGGAAGTTTTGAATGACAATGGACACGCCATCGTACCACGCCGCCACAAACGAGTCGGGGCCGTCCTGGATCAGCAGCCACCGGCCGCGCCCGCCGCCGTACGAGAAGCTGTGGAGCGGCATCGGCGGCGGCATTCTTCTTGCCGTCGTCGTGTCGCTGCCAAAGTCGCTCAGTGTAAACGACGCGCAGTCGGGCGCGCCGTGGCCTGTCCTGTTCGGGCCAGCCACGTCCACCAGGTACCGCACGCCGTCCGAGGCCGAGCCGCTGACACCCAGCGCGTGGTCGACAATGCCAATGGGGTACGTGTGCAGCTCATAGTAGTGGCTGCCCGTGGAGCTCGACGGCGACGCCGGCGACGCTTTGACGTAAAACCTGGCTGCCGCCGGGGGCACGGCGGGAACACGCGGCGGGATGGGCCCCGGTGCGGCCCGGCCGACAAAGACGCCCACGCGGCCGTCACTGTTGATCGACAGATAGCGGCCGTCGAGGTCGGAGGCGACGGGTCTGGTACCAGTCAGAACACGGAAAAAGTATTAGAAAAGAAAAGAAAAGAAAAACCCACGCGACAATCCTGAGTCTGTACAGCGGCAGATCGGCCCGGGGCTTGGCGGGGCTGGCCGAGGCCAGGGCAGCCATGCTGGCCACGACGGCCGGCAGCGAGCTGCACCATTTCATGGTCTCTTTGGC
Organism: Sporothrix cf. nigrograna; assembly: GCA_019925305.1. Lineage (NCBI taxonomy): Eukaryota > Fungi > Ascomycota > Sordariomycetes > Ophiostomatales > Ophiostomataceae > Sporothrix > Sporothrix cf. nigrograna. The sequence goes on from JADHKR010000003.1 coordinate 143,132, forward strand.
TGGGCGTATGGAGGGGTCATCGAAAGGTGGTTGGCGGTGTCTGTGGATAAATACGCGATGTTGTTTAAATAGAGTTGGTTGCCGCCGGGACGTCTGTCAAGCGAGGAAGGAGCGATGGCGATATTATATATGAATGCCGGGAGCTAGATCGACCGTCGCTCTTGCCCTTTCTGTGCAGCTGCCTCTCGCCGCCTCGTCTATCAAACCAATCTCTTTTAAGCATGAGAAAGCGAAGTCACGAGGGCTGGAGATCCCAATGCCTGGCGAGGTGATGTCGGCGTCGTACGCTTGCGTGGGATGTCGGCGTCAGTTGCTCGGTCTTGGCGATTGCAGAAGAGGGCTGTAGCAGAGGTGTACTGCTTTGCTTTCCCCCTTTTTTTTCCCTTTCCTTTCTATCTCTCTCTTCCTGCCACCCGATAGTCTACAGAGCTGTGCTGTCTTGAGACAGACTGCAAGTTTAGATGATCGAGTACGCTGGGCGTCCACGACATCCTGACGGCGTTGTCATGCTGTCGCGTCTGCTCTGGAGAGAGGAGCTGAACGCAATATAACGGCCCCCCCTGGAGGTCATTTGCTGGAAATAGCAGCATCTGGGAGAACAACGATCCCAGAAAAGAGCCGTTCCGGCCAGCTTTTATTCCGTCTTTGAGCATTGCATAGCTGCTTACGTGTTTTCTTTGACTTGACCGACGGGCAGCAGCGCAAACGCCGTGCTGCCTCATGCCCCGTCCACCCAGTCCATGCATATCCAAAAAGAGAGCACAGAATCGACAGATATGCCAAAATCAAGGACTACAGGCGCTGGCGGCCACGCGTCTCTATGGGTATCAAAACCATGCCAAAAAAAGCAGACAAAATCAAGGCCGCCGACAGGTATATGGGCCCCGTGGCACCGTCGCCAGGCAGCGTGGCGGCAATGACGGGCGCAACAAGGCCGGTGACGCGGTTGAGGAACGAGGCCACGCCCGTGCCGGCGCCGCGGACGGGCGCCGGGAAGATCTCGGGCGTGAACGCGTACAGCACGCCGTACATGATGTTTTGCGAAAACGCCTCGACGCACGAAAAGAAGAGCTGCGAGCCGGGCGAGCGGCCAAACGTGACGAAAAAGTAGAGGAAGATGGCCGAGATGAGCGTCGAGCCGGCCAGCGTGCCCCGCCGGCCCAGAAAGGGGGACGGGTTGTCGACCGTATACGCAGCAAGCAGGCTTCCCGGGACGCCGACGATGCTCGTGATGGCGTAGTTGCGGTAGGTCACGCCGACGGGCGTGTCGGATGCCGAGGCCCCGCCGTGGGAGAGGTACTGCGGGAGAAACGCGTTGAAGAGCGGGTAGCCCATGCCAATGGTGGCCCAGACGAACCACACAATGACCGTGGCCGTGCCCAGCTGGCGCGTGCGGAACAGGGGCCGCAGGCGCTCGCCCGAAAACGCCCTGAGACGGTCGCGGATGAGCGTGGCTGCCCCGGGCGTGGCGCCGCCGCTTGCCGTGCTGCTCCGACGACGGCCGTTGGTGTCGAACAGGCGCGCCCCGTCGTCGTTGTCGTTGGCCGTCGCGTCGTAGCCCACAAAGCCATGGGCATAGTCGCTGCTCTGCGCAAAAGGCCCGTCCTCGCTGCCCTCGGCCACGGCGTCCAAGATCTCCTCGGTCAGCCACGTCTTCGTCCCGTTGCGGTGTGCCAGGCCATGGATCACGGCGACCGCCTCGCTCTGCCGGCCGCGCGAGAGCAGGTACTTGGGCGACTCAAACAGGCGGAACACGAAGAAGCGGATGGCGAACATGACAAACGTCAGGACGCCAATGGTCGCCATAAACCGCCGCCAGCCGGCCTTGCCGTTGGCGTCCGCGGACCCGCTGCCGGCAATCTGCAGCCACGCCAGCAGCGAGGAGCACAGCTGCCCGACCGGCCACCACACGGACAGCAGCGTCAGAAGCGAGCTGGACGCGTCGGGCAAAAACTCGAGGAAGAGCGCGCCGTCCACCGGCAGGTTTCCGCCCACGCCGAAGCCCAGCGCTGCCACAAGCGCACACACCATGCCCCACGACGTGCCATAGGCGGCCAGCGTGCCAAACACGCTGGTGATGAGCAGCGTGCAGTTGAAGGCAAGGCGGCGGCCCATGACGTCCGAGCCAATGCCCCAGAAGAAGCTGCCAAAGCAGAGTCCCAGAAAGAGGGCGCTGGTTGTGTAGCGGACCCTCTTCTCGGCAATGCCAAACTCGGCCGACAACGACGGCAAGACGAGCGATATGCCCTGGCCTGTTAGTGTATAAGAAAAAGAGACAAACCAAGGGGGTCAGAGTCAACACGACGTACTTGCATCCACAAACTGTGCGTTGGGAACCCACCGTGTCAGCCCAGTCTCAATCACCGTTTCCACAAGCATATACGCCGGCCGCGTCCGCTGAACTCACTTGTCGGCAAACCAGCCAAAGCCACAGAGGAAAAACAGCTGCCAGTTGTACCGGCCCATGCCAATGTCCTGGATGGCCTTGTTGATGAGCTTGGATTTTACTGCCATCTGTTAGGAGCGGACAGCAAGGCCAAGAGGGCGAAAGGGCCCTGGACTGTGGACCTACGCTCATAGTCTGTCCACCGCTGCCGGTCTTCTTTGCTGCCGTCAGGGCTCTGCCGGACTGCTCGCCGCAGGCCTTCGATGCTGTACTCGCACGCCCGCATCGGAAGCATGCCGGACGCTGCTGACGCCTCGTTTCCGTCGTCTCCGTCGTCGACGACTACTGCACCGCCGCCGGCGTGTTTCCTCCGCTCGCCATTGTCGAGGTCGATATGGCTGCCCTCGCCCTCGTCGTCGCCTTGCCCGTCGTCTTCTCCCGGCGGCGCCTCGTATTCGGACCGGCGTCCTGTGCGAGCCGCATGGCTGTAGTCGTGGGCCTCTTCAAGCGACACGAGCACGTCTGTGTAGTCATGCACCGACGCCGTTCTGTAGGATCCAAACGCAAATAGCCGGCCAACAATCGCAGACCAGCGCGGCCCGACTGCCATGGTGAGAGGGGGAGGAGAGGGAGGTAGGGAGAAGAAAAGCAGACACCCTCACAACACCCGGAAGCGTGGAGATTGCTGGCCCTTGCTTCGAGCCACAAGCAACGCCGGTGAAGCAGAGCAGCCGGCTGCTATGTCGTGTTGTTGAGGCTCTGCCTTTCTGCAGTTGATCGTTCGGGGTGATGAAACGGAGGCCTTTCGAGGATGGAAGAAGACGGCGCCTGCTTCGTTTGATGCGCGGATACAGCCGGCACACCCTCGGAAGCTCTGACAGAGGATAAAAAATCACAATTAGCGCGGTGGGAAGTCGGCGGCCTGCGGCTCGAGGCGGGAGATGGCAAATGCGAGTCAAAGAGGTGATGTCCGAGGACAGGTTGAAGGTGTGACGTTTTGCGGAGGCAGAGGCGCCTGTGGGCGGAAAGTGCGCTGAAAGGCATTTAGCGCCCCATGCAATGCCCTATTCTGGGGAAGGAGCGAGCACGAGGACAGTAAAAAGTGGGGCGCATATAGAGTAGCGCCGCAGGCACTTACACCACATGCCCAGAATATGCGCATTGCTGTGCATCACGCCTTCCTTGATGACCGAGATGCTGGGTACACCTGGATATTGGAAGGCGCGGTATGGTAGAGGAGACTTTTAAAAATCAGATAAGCAAATATAACGTCGTATTGTCTCTCTCTGTCTCCTTTAACAGTAAAAAATAAATAAATATTAAATATTAATAAAATCTCTTGTAATATCACAATGTCTGTAAATACGATTCTGGTGTGCTACAGCAAGCAATACAATCAGCATTGAGCATAGTTTTCAAAATAAAATCCAATGACGCCTTATTAATACACAAAGAACCGCCGTACCAGACACTCGTGAGAAGAAAACGCCGCATGTCAAAAAACGCCTTTCCAAAGGTGCCTTGGTGAGCGTAGAGAAAGAGACATGACCGGAGACAGACAAACCCTAAATCAGACATGCCGTGCGCTCCGCATTGCCCAGACTCCAAGCTACAACATCACTGCCTCGCCGTCGTCATCCTCGAGGTCGTCGTCGCTGAGATCGAGGGCCTCGGCCATCGCCTCGGCCTGGCGCTGGATCTCGGCCAGGCCCGACAGCTCCGTCACGTACTCGCGGTCGCCCAGCGCCTTCTTGACAAACTCCCAGCCCTCGCGGCGGTAGGCGTCGAGCACGGGCTGGCTGCAGGCGCTGCACTGCGGGTACGACTTGCCGTGGATCAGGACGTTCTGGAAGTTGGCGAGGAAGCCGCGGATCTGGTGCGGCACCAGGCCGAGTGGGTGGTCCTCGGGATCGCGCTCGTACACCGGCGCGTCGTTGCCATTCCGGACCGTCTTGGGTGCCGGGGCATGATGGCGCGCCGGATGCTGCATGATGCTGGCAAAGAGCTCGACGAGGAGCGCCGAGGCAATGGCAGCAACACCGGGCCGAGTGACCGTGCACTGCTGGTCCAAAGTCTGGTCTTTGACAGACTGGGTGTGTTAGTCATCTGGTGAGAGAGAGAGAGAGACAGAGAGAGAGACAGAGAGAGAGACAGAGAGAGAGACAGAGAGAGAGACAGAGAGAGAGACAGAGAGAGAGAGAGAGAGAGAGAGAGCGGGAAGGAGAAAGACTTGCATCAGCTGGCGCGACGACATCGTTGCAAAAGTAACAGCCCAGGGTGTCGCCAGAACCGTCGCGCGGCTGGGCACCGTGGCGCATGACGACATAGGTGTCGAAGCCAAGTGCTGCGTTCAGCACAATCTTGCCCTTGGCCTTGCCCATGATGGTGGGCAGCCACCGCGACTCGCGCGTGTCCATGAGCAAGAAGATGGCGTCGTGGCTGTCCACGAGCTCCTCGAGCTTCTCATAGTCATCCCGCGTCTTGTTTTCGTCCACGACGGGGTGGCCGAGCATGGGCACCGAGAGGACGTGGCCCTCGGCCTCGACACCGGGGTAGATCTGCTCCAGCGCCGCTGCTGCGCGCGTTGCTTTGGGGGCGCCGCCCTGGAGACAATCCTTGAACTCAAAGAGCGGCTGGCGCACGGGATTCGAAAACGAGACGGAGCCGTAGTCCACAAATGTGATGCGCCGCACGCCCCAGCCCATCAGGTTGCGCGAGACGTAGCTGCCGAGCGTGCCGGCGCCGAGCAGCAGGCACGACGTGTTCTTCATGCCGTCGAGGTCGAGGTTGGGCGAGATGCGCCACTTCATCAGCTTCAGGTTGAGGTCGACGGCCTGGTCCGCCAGGCGGGCGGGGTCCATGTAGTCTGCCAGGTTGGCGACCCGGGCCTGCAGCTTGCCATTCACATTGCGCTCCCAGCCCGTCACCTTGGGCATGTCGGGCGTCTGCATATGGGTGATGACGCCGTCCATCTCGACTGGCAGGATGATGCTGCGCGGCTCGTCGCGCCGTGCCTGGGTGTCGCGGTAGCAGAGGATCTGGGCTTTGCGCAGCCGGTACCGCTGCCGAACCAGAACAAGCAGGTTGCGCAGCGGCCACGAGGGATTCTCGGGGTACGACGACGGGTCGACAAACGAGATAAACTGATCCTTTTCGGGGATGCCGTTGAAAAAGCCAGACTCAAAGTCGCGCAGAGAGCCAATCTCCCACCGGAAGCCGAGCTCGATCTCGTCGGGGTCGAGAAAGGCCGCCGAGCTTCGTCGTCTGCCACCGCTGTCTTCGCCTCCAGCCCCTTCAGCCTCCCCGTCGCCAATGTCGCCCTTACCGCCGCCCGGGGCGCCGACGGGCACCCGCTTCGCCAAGAAAAAGCCGTGCTGCCGGTTGTCGGTCGCGTACCGCCACGTGCCCACCTTGTCCACGAGCTGGACCGTCTCTTTCCGGCCGAGCTTGCCCAGCTCGCCTGTTCTCTTCCACTGGGGGTCGGAGTGGAGTGCCGGGAAGGCAAACCAGTACGTGAAGCGGTACTTTTTGAGGTCGGCAAACGAGATGATGTTGAAGGACGAGAGGATGGAGGGGACTTCGTAGACCGTGCCGTCTTTGATGGCGTCCCAGATCTGCCGTGCGGCCGTGTGCATCATAGCGGCCTTGTCCGCCTGCTTGAAATCCTCAATGGTGTTGAAGTTCTTGATAATGCCCTCTGCGCGGACCATGCCCATCGGGGCTCTGTGGACGACAAAGGCACATGGGTTAGAAAACGGCACAAAACGGGGCAACAGACAACGGCCCCCCACTGCCCGCGGGCTCATACGCACTGGTTGCTTGTCAAGGCGCCGCCCTGGATCTGCATCTGCGAGCTGGTGCTCGGGTCCTTCTCGCCGCGCGGCTCGTACAGGCCCAGCACGGCGCGCGCCGAATCGTCGAGCTTGTCATGGTCGAGCTTGGACGCAAAGAGAGCCGAGTAAAACGGCATCTCGACGAGCGAGTTGAACGTCGCAAACTGGAGACCGGCCATGGCTGCGGTTGTGTGACGGCCTGCCTGTGCGTGCGAGCCCTGGTGTTTCCGGTCAAGGCGGGCCTTGCTGTCTCGGGGCCTGCGGCCTTGTGGTATTGTGCAGTGCCGCAGCGTTCTTCTCGTGTCGTCCTAGGTAAAAGCCGTGATCCGATGCAGCTCTTTGGGCACGCGGAAAGACGGAGACATCCGAGGGTGTTGATGGAGCTCCGCTCGCGTAGGAAAGGGACGCCCAAGGAAAAAGAGGGAGCTTTCTGGGTTGGGTCAGATGCGGCGGACGTCGTTTGTGACCGAGAACATGCAGCGTTTGTTGTTTGTCATTGGAGAAAAAGAAAAAAAAGAAAAAAAGAACAGATACGAAGCACAAAAGGCAAGAGCCAGAGTAAGAAATACGGAGATGGCAGGCAGGAGCACATCACGAAGCTGGCAAGAAAAGACGCCAGAAGGCCTGTAAGCACCTGCCTGGCTGGAGCGCTAATATTACAAACTAAGACGATGGTGACAAGATCGGTAGGTGGAGGGGGCGGGGTAGACAGCAGTTTCTTAGAACCAAAGCCGCCTAACAGGCACTTTCCCGGCGCACTTTCTCAGGTCATTGCGTCACGCCGGCTGTCTGCTGGGAAGGCCGGCTGACCACTCGCGCAAACAAAACAGGCAACAACAGCGCCTGACGCAGAAAGGAGAAGGAGCGACACAAGGACACGAGACGGGAATAAAGAGCAGCAGCGACCTTGGCGTGATGTATACAAGCACCTGCACAGCTTTGAGGAGAATATCGGGACATTCGTACGATTTGTTCAGAGCTTGCGATGGCCGTCTGTTTCTGCCCCGTGCTAGCGTCATGTGTTTTAACGGCTGCTGTCCGTGCAGAACGAAGAGGCCTTTTTGAGCATGGCCTGCTGCAGTTGCCGGTGTGTTGCGTTTCCTTGATCGTACCTGCCGAGCGGCGCAGAGACATGTCGGTTGCTCTTTCCGTGCGTACTACACGTAGCCCGCCGTGGGGCCAGCGCGCGGTTCGCCGAGACGCGTACAGTAGTTGACTATCGCGTTCGCGTCCAGACGACAGCCCTCCTTTCACGGACAAACTGCACAGATTACTGCACAGATTGCAGCCCACCACAAAAACAACAATGCTGATTGGCATCTGCGGAAGTATGCTTTGCCGTATCCCTCTTTTGCGGTCGTGATGAGGTACGGCGCCACGCTGGCTGACTGACACTGCGTCTCTTGTCGCCTCTAGGCATCTGTGCGGGCAAGTCCACCGTCGCGCAGTACCTTGTCGAGCGCCATGGCTTTGTGCGGCTGACCATCCGGCCGGACGCCGTCGACCGGCCCGACGACGCCCAAGCCACCGCGTTTGCCACGGCCGATGCCCTGCTGGACTTTGTCACGCTGCGCTGGCGGGACCGCTGGGTGACGACAGACATTGCCAGCGAGGCGGTCCTGGACGTCTTTAGCCGGCGGCCTTTTTTCCTGCTCATCAGCGTGGACGCGCCCGTGGCCGTGCGGTGGCGCCGGGCCCAGCGGCGGCAGCAGCAGCAGCAGCAGCCGCTCGTCGACCTCGAGACGTTTGTCACCGAGTCCGACTTTCAGCTCTACGGCGGCGGCCCCAAGCAGTACCCGTCCCTGCTGCCCGTGATGGCGCGGGCCGCCATGCGCCTGGCCAACGGCGGGCTCGAGGAGAAGACGTTGTCGACGCAGCCGCTGTTTGCGGCGCTCGACAAGGCCGGCCTGGACGTGGAGGGCGTCGAGCAGCTGCTGCGGCCGTCGTGGGACCGGTATTTCATGTCGCTGGCGTCGCTGGCGGCCCAGCGGAGCAACTGCATGAAGCGGCGCGTGGGCTGCGTGCTGGTGCGCGAGAAGCGGGTGGTCAGCACGGGGTACAACGGCACGCCGCGCGGGCTGCGCAACTGCGGCGAGGGCGGCTGTGGCCGGTGCAACGGCGGCGTGGGCGCGGGTGTCGGCCTCGCGACGTGTCTGTGCCTGCACGCCGAGGAGAATGCGCTGCTCGAGGCCGGCCGCGAGCGCATCCCGACGTCGTCGCTCGCCAACACGATCCTCTACTGCGACACGTGCCCCTGCCTGACCTGCAGCATCAAGATCGTGCAGGTGGGCATCGGCGAGGTGGTCTACAGCCAGGGTTACAGCATGGACGCCGAGACAGCGGCCGTGTTCCGCGAGGCCGGCGTGCGTCTTAGGCAGTACATTCCGGTACGTTCTTGTGTTCTGCTTCTTTCTGTCTCTGCACGCCCACGGGGACAATGCGTTTGCTAACGGATGCCAGCCCACACAAGGCCTGATCCATCTCGACAGAATGCTGTCGTAAACGGCCTGTCCATGTTTGGCTGGAAGAAGACTGAAAAACTGGGAGCGAGGCAGACATGTCGCTGGGTGAACAGTCTTCCGTACTCGTACATCACATGCACCAAAGCAGTCAAGAGCTAGAAAAATAGTAAAAAAAAAGACAATGAAGCGTTCTACAGTGATATATCAGCAGAAACAAAAAAGGAAAATACAAAAAGAGGTATACATCAAAAAATAGCTGGCTGTCCGTATCCAACCCTATCCAAGCAGCAGCGGACCGGCAGATCCGTAGATCGATCGTCGGGCGTCTTGGGTCGTGTCGCAAACAAGGGTGAAACCAAGGCAAGTAAAGTATTTTTTGTTTGACACGCCTCTGCGCAACGCACAAGAGCAGCACATGCACAGAGGCGTGCGAGAAAAGGCGGTCATTCAGTTCTTTGTGTCTCCTTTCCGGGGTTCCGAGCGGTGCGAGGGTTAAGCGGATGCATAGCGGCAGGATCATTGAAGGATGGCTGCAGACTGCCGGAATGCAAAGGTTGTCGGCAAAGGTTGTCGCGCGCAGCTCCGTGTCCGAGAGCAGTTGGCAGCGCTGGTCTGCGGCTGTCGATATGGCTCTCAAATGACGTGACCGTTGTTGTTTGTTTGTTTGTGACTCGTCTGAACCGATGCGCGCAAAACTCGCAGAAACAGCCGAAAGGAAAGGCGTGATCATGAAAAAGAAAAAGAGTGGCCGCCCGTTTGTGACCCGAAGCTCCTTTTGAGGGGAAAAAAGAAGCGTAGAGAGAGCAATCCGTCTTGTCCGCACCGTCTCCGAGGAGGAGGGCGGACCGCCGGGACGCCTCGTCCCGAATTAGAAGGCCACGCAACACACGTCCGCACCACCGTCGTCCTCACCAGTCTGTCCCCGACGACTCGGCGGCCTCGCCGCTGTCTCCCACTCTCTCGACCCGTCCGCGCCGCCTCCTCGCCCCGTCGCCGGCCTCGCGCCGCCTAGTTCTTCGCGGCGATAGCGGCCTTGCGGGCCTTGCGCGCAGACAGCAGCTTGTAGATCCACAGGCCAGCCAGGCCGACGGCAACGACGAAGACGATGGCGAACACAACAATGACACCAGCCTCGTGGCCGGCCCAGTTGGAGCGCTTGGCAATGCCGGCAACATCGCGAGCGATGAGCGCAGAGGTATCGATGGCGGCCATTGCGACGGGAGGTGAAGCTGACGCGAAAGTCTGGTGGGAGGGGATTAGTTGGGCGAAGAAATGGGGATGGAAGGACAAGGAGAGCGAGGACGGGACGAAAACGAAGGGAAAGAGGAGAGAAAAAGAGGAAAACACGAATTGGTGGACGGACGAGGTAGAAAAGGCAAAAAGGCAGGTCTTGGGGGCAGCTGGGGGCCGTTTTGGGGGCAGCGTGACGCTATTTTGATGCGTCTTTTTCGGGTCCAGGGCGGTTGGTAGGTAAGCAAAAAAATTGTAATAGCGAGTCTTTTTCTTTGTTTTGGGTGGGTGCCTTTGTTATTTGCTTTGATTTTCCCAATTTTTCTTGTTATCGCCGCGAGTTCCGGGAGCGGCGAAAAAGCTTAGCTCCTGGCGACCCGGTTATTTTATTTTATTATGCTTTTTCGCAGGTGCAGGTGCTGCGTTCGCTGCTGGTTCGCGCTTGCTGGACGACGGCAAAAGAGGTAGGGAAACGGGAAGGTGCGATGAAGGCAATTGGATGGATTGAGCGTGTCTGCCAGAACTGGGCTCGACAACGGGGATCGTAAGTACTGACCTTGAGAAGCTCTTGCTTTTGGTCTTGGCAAAAGTGTATATGAGGTGGGGGGCACGAGGCAAGAGATTGGCGAGCAGGCTGGAGCGTTCAAGTCGAGGACAACGGCTGAGCAGAAGAGTGAAGTGGATGAGAAACAAAGTGAGGCCAAGTGGAGGGAAGAAAAAGAAAAAGAAGAGGAAGGAGGATGAGGGAGTGGGAAGGAAAGAGAGACCGGTCGAAAGAGGACGAGGAAACAGAGCGAAGCGCGCGAATGACGGAACGACCATAGCGGTCATTAGTGGTGTTCTGTGGAATTAGTTGTTTGTTTGGATGTGTTGGTGTGCACAGGCCATGGCGACTTCCTGATACGAGTACTCCGTAGTGCTTGACAGTACGACGTAATACGGCAGTCGCGATTCGGGATGCTACGACTGCAATCGCCTGGGCCTGCCCGTTCCTCCGCTGTTTCGTTTCCCCGGCCATGTCGCTTTCTGTGGTAACGCCGTAACGGCGGCCATCATGAATGGCTGCTGTGTTTGCAAACATGGTCGGTGCGCTCACGGGTACAAAGACGTGTCTTACGAGTACTGAGTACGGGCATCTCCTAGATGGGTGATATCTTTGTTCTGTTTCCGAGGAAAGAGCGTACTCCGTACGATACTCATACAGCCGGTGCCTCGTAGCGTCGACGCGACGTGGTCGCAGTTTCCCGTTTCGTGGCAACAGCCAGGCCCAAGGGCCGTGATGAATTTTGCTTCACGATACCGGAAGACGGCAGGGCCAGGAACGGCTGCGCGAATTTTGGGTACCTGGGACTCTTTTCCCTGCCTGTTTTGCACCTTGTTTTGCTCGCCGCGACAGGGATCGCTCGCCGCGTTTTCGTGCTAACAAGATGGAGACAAAGTCACTGTTCCATTCTGGAAATTAAGGAAGGTACCTTCGATACGAAGCACCCGGGTAATAAGTGCTATGGCGCCGGCAGGAATCGAGAAAGAGCTCAGACAGGGCTACCAATCCATACTGGGGCCATTGGCCAATAGCAGCGCCGATTACAATACCGTAATACCCGTGACAGGCATAATACCAAAAAGGATCGCTGGACGACGATGGAGCTCTCATCGCTGCGTTGTGTGTTCCGCTGTGGAGAGGAAGGAGCAAACAAAACGCACTCCTCTGTGAGTATACGATATGTACTCCGTATCGTACACTGCACGCTGTGCTTTCCTCTGTTTGGATCTTCCATGCGATGCCGCGAGAAGGCGCTGGACATATACGGATACTGCTCCCCGATGCCCAAAACGGAAGTCACATCAGTAAGACGCCGGCACAGGCGGCTCCCCAGAGCGCGATACTTACGATCGGGAGCTACTTGGCTGGCGTCATGCAGTGCGGTCTGAGATGCCGCTGGTACCTTGCTCAGTAACGCTGGTGTGCGAGCAAGTACGTCGTATATATGTTGTACAAGTACAAAGTACATAGCTTGGAAAGCGAGAAGGCAACTCACAGCAGACCTGCTTGCGGGCATTTGCTGCAGGAATTACGGGGCATGGGCTCCACCAGCGGCATCCACAGTGCTCAATATTACGCATATCCTCCACTGGGTGGACTGCCAGCATGGGTGGCGCCAGAACCCCGAGCTTTCCCGCAGGACAAACGTATCGTAAAGTAAGTACATAGTACATACGGAGTATGTACGGAGTATGTACATATACCAGTACTCGTATATATGTGTATATGTACGGAATAGGCAAGCACCGTCTGGCACCCACCAGCCAATAAATAGTCGTGGGTTGTGAGAAGCTGAGTAGTACTCGTGGCGTCGTACGTCGTACTCGTACTTGCAAGTGAACTTTGCTGTTCATGGTCTTGTTGGTCTTGTTGTGTACTCGGGCTGGCGAGGCCAAAGGCCGTTCCTGCCGTTCTGCAAAAATCCTTTCCGTACTTGCTCACCGCCCTAGAAGAAACAGCTCACTTGCGAGTAACCTGGGGAAGGGGCTAGGCACGGCATGTCGGCACCGCTCTTGCCAGACAGTTTTGACAGGGCGCCTTTTCACGAGCAAAGCCTTTCGTCCCTTCCCTTTCCATCACTTGCAGCGCCGTTCCCTGACTTCTCCACTTTCCCGTTAACAAAGCAAAAAAGCGAGTCACGAGGTAATACGGCGGGCGACACAAGCGAGATCAGTCAAACCTGGGGACGGCGGAAAAAAAAAACTAACAAATTGAGAAAAAAATGCATACGAGTATCAAAAGGGAAAAACCACTGCGAAAAAAGCAGGAACCCGGGCTGGCGTGTTTTCTCGGTCGACGGAGCGGGCCCACCTGCTCAAACGCGACAGCGAGAAGGCGCGAGGCGCGAGGCAAGAACGACCAGGCTAGGAGTGGAACCGGGGACGACATTTGACCTGCAACCAATCTCGCCATCATACTGAGCACGAATCAAGTGCGCCCAGAACGGTCCAAGTATGTACGCAGACACCACAACAACGAATCGGCCAGACCGCCTGCACGGCCGAGTGAAAAGCGTGGAGCGCCGGGAGCGAGTCGCGGGAGAACATTGGAGAACATGCAAAGTACGAGTATGGCGCGCGTGCTAAATAAACTGCTTGGCGAGGCTAACAAAGAGCCAGAAAAGGGTCCCCGACTCTCGTAGGGCCTCTTCCTCTTGTCTCTTGCCACTCCTCACCGTTGCACTTGTTTCTGCAAGAAAACGCCATATGCCAAAGGCCGAAACAGTTTTCAGCGCCGCTGATGTCGTGCGTGGCCACGGAAGATTGACGACAAGCTGCGGGGCCGGAGACACGGAGCAGGGCGGCAGTCGCCTTGGCTGGGGGGCCGGGGATCTCGGGCACGCAGGAGGTGCTCACCGGGCGCGACGTCGAGCCGCTCGAGACATCCTGCACGGATTTGTTGTTGGGCGCGCACAGGGCCACCGAGACTTGCCAACGAGTGTTGGCGTTTCGTTTTCGAGGGGCGGCAGCGGCAAGGCCGCAACGGAGTGGCCTCGCCGCAGGCCTGGGCACCGGCACCAAAGACGAGAGCTGCGACGGACGGTGTACACGCACAGAGATGGATGACAGCAGAACCGACAAGCGCCCGCCATCGCCGACGCAACCAGGTTTTTCCCCAAAGAAGGGCGAGGGGAATCAAGTCAAAACAAGACAGAATCGACAGCCCATCGACATCTTGGACGCTGGTTCATCCTTCCGACGAGCGGCCGGGACCGGAAGCAGTCTGGATCGTGCCCAGAGACGGAGAGGCGGACATAGACCAGGCAGACAAAAATCTGGCATGCGCAAGACGTGCCGGGCGAGCGGCCATTCATCCGTCGACAAAGACCGAAGAACAAGCCTTGGGCGACGAACTCGGCAGGCCTTTCTGGCAACCACGGCCTCGCGGACAGACTGGCCTGCTAAGCCCGGCAAAGCACTTTGTCGAGGGTGTCGAGACTGGAGAGGGGGGGAGGCGGAGACATCATCTGTCTAGCCAAAGCGGCAGATATATTGTTCTATTTGGCCTTGCAAAAAGACGCGTATTATCGTGTTGCCGAGAAGCTGTTTATCCGAGAGGGAAAAATAAACACTGGCCTTGCCGCTTTGTCAATCGCTTGCCCCTATGCATGGGATATTCCAGTTGATCGTATCCCGTTTCCCGCCCATCCTCCGACGCCTACCTCCTCTCCTATCGAAAGGAACATGCGCCCGTCAATGTATGAGGCCGCATCGCCCTGGCAAACGGCAGCTGGACTCCGGGGATACCGTCAAACTGCTCCCGTCCGGCGTCCTACGCCAAGCTGTGACTGCTGCCGGCTCCATTGCTCACAATCACGGAAATGTTGGCGGCCGAGGCCGGCGCCATGATGCTGCCGCTGCCGCTGCCATTGCTGCTGCCGGTAGCGCCGTAGCTGTTGTCGGACCCAAAGTCCTGCGTAAAGATGCGCTGCCACACGTCAAACCACTTTTGGTGCTGAGCCGTCGGCTGCTTGCCGGGCGCCTTGAACGACCGTGAGAGCAGTTCGCGGAGACGCGAGCGCAGCACCTTGATCACCAGCAGCGTTTTCCAGTCCGGCACCGAGAAGCGTGCTCGGTTGCCGTCCAGGATCAGCACGCCCGAAAACATCTATCTTGTTAGCGCAGTATAGTAGGAGGAAAAAAAACAGAACAGGCAGAAACAGAGCAAGCGTGATACTTACATCGCACCGCATGTCGCCGCAAAGGAGTGCAATGGGAAACGCCTCGACGGCCGTCGTCTCGTGGGCGTTGTACAGCGACTTGCTCTGCATAATGTTGTAGTACGACAGCCACCGCAGTTCGTTGTGGCCCCGGTTGACGCTCGACGGGTGCAGCCGGATGGCCTGATTGTTGCCAATGTTGCGCAGGCCGTTGCCGCCACCGGGCGCATCGCGCACCAGCAGCCGCGGGTAGAAGCTCCATGCAATCACGGACTGCGCGATGACGTCAACATCGCTGTTGAGGTTGACGCGCTGCGGAAGCTCAAAGAAAGCCTGCTGCCGCCGCCGGCCGCTGCCGCCTCGGCCCCCTGCGTACCGCAGCCGGTTGAGATTGCGCCGCTCTTCGTCTGTGAGAGGGAGGAAGCCCGAGTCCACCAGCGACACCAGGAGCTGGCCCTTGAGATCCTCAATGTTGGTGAGCGTCTGGATGCTCAAAAAATTCTTCTTGCAAAACTGGAATTCGCCGCCGCCCGACGCGCTGACGGCCGACTGGCAGACCCGTTTCCATGCGAGGTACGCATTGTACGCTGTCAAAAGATCCGAGTCGCCGCGGCGGAAGCCCAGCCGGACTGTGTCGGCCTGCGCACGCTGTCCAAAGGGTGCTGTAAACGGCGATTTGGACGACAGGATGGCCGCTACCGTGATGGCCATATCTAGGCACTTGAACACGGTGCCCATCAGGACCAGCTTGCCGAGGAATACGTCGAGCGGGAGACGGGCCAGCTGGATGCCTAGCGGCGTCAGATCTTCCGACGCAGTCAGGGCCCGCACGTCGACCAGCGCATCGATGGCGCGGCGAATGTTCTTTTCCGACGGCGGGTCGAGTGCCTGGCCGAGCGTCTCCTGAATTGCGCCAATCTTGCACATTTTGACGCGGATGGCGAGGTCCTGCAGGGACAGGCGGAGCATCTCGGGCGTCTGCTGATCGCTCATGACATGGTCGTGGCGGTACTTGGTAAAGAGATGGAAACACAGGCCTTCTTGCACACGGCCAGCGCGGCCGCGACGCTGTTTGGCGTTGGCACGAGAAATAAACGTGTCGATCAGCCGCGACAGCTGCCGCCGCTCATCGAAGCGCATCTCGCGGTGCTTTCCGGTATCAATGACACACGTCACGTCGGGGATCGTGATGCCCGTCTCGGCAATGTTTGTGGCGAGGACAATCTTGCGGAAGCCCGGCGGAGGAACCAAGAACGCTGCCTCCTGCTCTTCTGTTGCAATCGTCGAGTGCAGAGGATAGATTAGCCAGTTTGACGCAAACGCCCTGTCGCCGAGGAGCATGTCGTTGAGTGTGCGGATCTCTGCAATTCCCGGAAGGAAGACGAGAATAGCCTGGCTGTACTTGATGTATTGCTGGCTGGTGGCGATTTGGGCAATGAGCTGTACGATCAGTTCAAATGGGATCTGGTACTCGTCCATCTGGGCAAGCGTGTTGCGGGTCCGGTTCGAGTAGGCCTTGAGCGTCTTGAGCAGCTCCGGTTTCGATGACGTCTCGGCCAGGTCGTCGGCCAGGTCGTCGTCGAGGTCAATATTCTTCTCCTGGACGCGCTGGTCGTGTGAGTACCCCGTCGACTCGACGGCATCCTCGAGGTACTTGACCTGCACGGGAAACGTGCGCCCTGGGACGTTGAGCACCGGGGCACCGCCAAGGTACTTGGAGAACCGCTCGGCGTCGACGGTGGCCGACATGAGGACCACCTTGAGGTCCTTCCGCCGGGCCAGAAGCTTTTTGAGCACAATCAGCAAAAAGTCACTGTCAATGGACCGCTCGTGCACCTCGTCGAGAACGAGGTGGGTGATCTCGCGTAGGTCGTTGGATCCCTCCAGCATCCGCATCACGATACCTGTCGTTGCAAAAACCAACCGCGTCTCCTTGGACGTGTTGGCCTCGAGGCGGATCGAGAAGCCTACCAGCGACCGCGGCGTGCCTAGGTCGTTGCGGCCCTCGCCGAGCTCTTCGCTCACGCGCCGTGCCAGAGAAATCGCCGATATGCGGCGAGGCTCAGTGCAGTAGATCTTGCAGGCCTTGCCCTGGGCCAGCTGGTGCTCGAGAAGAAACGAGGGGACCTGGGTGCTTTTGCCACAGCCCGTTTCGCCACAGACAATCACCACCTGCTCCCGGTCCACCGCCTCGAGGACTTGCTGGCGGAACGCCCACATAGGCAGCTGCATGCGGGACTGGAGCATGGCCTGGTATTTGGGTGTACTGCTCTTATCGTGCCAGATCCGCTGGTAGTACTCGGGGCCGTTTGCTGCCCGGCCACCGCGTTCCAGGCCGGAATCATCGCCCGAATCCGCCGCATTTTTGACGGCCCGGCCACGAAAAGCGCCCTGGAGGACAACGCCATCTTCCAGCTCCTGGTCTCGTCTTTTCCGCACGAGATCCCGCAGCTTCTTGATGACTTCGCGGTCTTGCGAATCGGCCAGGTTCTTCTTTGTCTCGGCAAACTCGGACCACAGGTCGCGCCATGCCGGCGGAAGCCGCATGGCCACCTTTTCTTCCTTTCCGGACGCGCCAAAGATGAAAAAGAGTGCTGCCGTGGCAATATATGCCTCAGATTGCTTGGCATCTGGGGTGGCAACGGTGAGCATCTTGAACACGAACCGGGTGGGGATCATAGCAAACTCGATTTCGGGCATGGGAGCCAGCTGAGGAACGTCCTGGGCCTTGGCCCATGCAATTGAGATCATGTGGCGGTTGGCAAACGATGATTCGGACACAAGCTGGTAGGAGATGCGGACAGACGAGTCCCGTGCGCGGCACGCCTCTTCCAGGGCTCGGACGGGGCTCACGCCCGTCCACTTTCCAAAGTCCCGAATAAAGATCTTTGCGCCGTCTGCGCTGTTGACCACGGTGTTTGTCTTGCCCGTTGCGGGGTCGATCTCGCTTACAGGCAAGCTTGCAAAGAGGTCGGCAATAGCATCGTCGTCGCTGTCATCCTGCTGTTTGAGAACCTCTTTTGCTATCCGCTTGGCTTCCGCGCTGACCTCGTCGTCGGACTCGTCTGAAGAGTCTGAGGAGTCGGAGGAATCGGAGGAGTGTGACAAACGGTCTTCCTTTGCCGCGGCGGCCGCAGCAGCAGCAGAAGCAGCAGTGGCGGCTGCCTCCTCCTTGGCCTTGGCACGCTTCTCGTCTTCCGCCTTCTTCGAGGCCTCTGCATACTCGCGCTCGAGAATGATCTTCTTGGACCGCCACTGCATTTCTGCAAGCTTCTTGTCCAAGAGAATGTCGTTCTCAATGCGGTCGAGCTTTCCGAGCAGCTTGGCAATTTCCAGCTTGTCTGCGTCGGACTGAACAACCACAGGGGCCGGCTTTTTGTTTGACCGTCCCTTTGGCGAGTCGAGCTGCAGGGGCCGCTGCAGGGCGAACAGCCGCGTCTTGGTTTCGAGATACATCGGGCCGAGCTCTTCGGGCTCGATGTCGCCCTGGTAGGCAATAATGGACTGTTTCGGGGTGGCTGGCTTTGCAAATTTTGCAGAGCCGAGCTTCGCCCCTTTCTTCTTCTGGCCTCCAGCATCGGGCTCAAGCAGGCTTGGGGTTGTAGCCCCAGAGGCAAGAGGGGTATCTGACGCATCTACAGTCCCGTGTTAGCTTCAGCAAAAGCTGGTGACGGCAACTGGAGGATAATTACCGGCAGATTGGCTCTTCTGGCTCCGCCTGACATAGTCTGGCAGCTCGTCGACAGAGCTCTCTCGTGCAAGCCATTCCAGAGCCTCTTCTAAGCCCCATATCGAGTCTTTGGGGCCAGGCCCAACCTGGGTCGAGATGTCCAGGACATATCGCAGCACGGATTCCACCTTGGCGGGCGGGAAACCAGCAGCCTCGAGTGTCTGCTCCAGTGTCCACATCTTGATCGTCAGGTCCTCCTCAGGAAGCAGTTTGCCACTTGACGGCGTCTCGGACCCGACGCTGGACGCAGCAAACCGGCTCTCGGACTGGATGAGATCGAGCACCTGGTCCATCAGATCCTGCGGTAGCCACTTCTTGGCGCTGACGGACTCGGCCTGTCCCCGCAATATTCGCCGGTCCGTCTCGAGGCGTGTCACCTGGCGCTGCGCGTCTCGGCGGACTTTCTGTGCATATTTCTCGACGAGAAGCTGGAGCTCCGACTCTTCAAGCTGCCTCTCAAACTCCTCGGGGCTCAGAGCAGCCTCTGCCGGGGCCTTGCTCCCAGGTGTGGCACTCTCAGCAGCTGAGCTCGGGGTTGCTGCCGCTGTCTTGGCCGCTGGCGAGCCGGCTTTGCCTTTTGCGGCAGCTGGGGGGGTGGTCACGGCATCTGTGCTCTCGACGGGGTCTGCTCTCGGTTTCGAGGCAATGGACGTCGTGGCAAAGCCTCTCGCAGCAGCGGCCGCGGGCTTCTTTTTCTTTTTGTTGCCGGCCATTCTGAGCCCTCAACGAGCTCCCCAAATGGGGCACGGCGGGGGAGGGGGGGAAAGAACAGAACGAGTGACGATAGCAGCGAGGGGTGCACGAATTGGCGATATTCAAAGAGCACTTGCAAAGGGCCGTGTGGGGAGTGAAACAAGGATGGCGAGGTCACGTTGAGTCTGAAAAAACAAAAAGAGAGCAAAGTCTAGTGCGGGATGAGGAGAAGGAGAGAGGCAAATGTTGTTTGTCCAGAGGGCAGGAGCAACCGCCAAACGCAAAACTAACAGCTCGCAACTGCCTTTGACGTGTTGTTGGCCAAACACAGCTGCGAGTTGCCCACGTCGCAGCGCCCCGCGCCTGCTAGCACAAAATGCACAAACGCGCTGACCGCCTTCCAGATAGGGCACACCCCACCTTGGGTTTTGCGCTGCTCTACAAGTACGTCGTATGTTCTTACGAGTTCCCCAGTTGACTCAGTCGCCGGTCGTGCCTTCCGTGTTCTGGCAGCTGGCCCCGCCATGGAAGAAAATTCAGGGCTGTCGTCGTACATATTATGTAATTAGCCAAACAGTAATAAGGAAACAGCGGCGGGCGCACCTGCCTCTGTTGACTGTCGAGACGTGCTGAAAAGCGAGCATCACAGCCTCTCCGAAAAGCCTCACATACCAAAACGCACCAAAACACACCAAAAACGCACAATTGCGCGGAACGAGGCCTTGCCGCCACGACACGGGGCCGACCACGCCCAGTCCGCTTCTCCTGCTTGGTACGATGCCAGCAGCGTCTCTGGCACACACCGCACCATGACTGAGACCGAACTGCCCCCGACCTCTGGGCCCGGCGCCGCTGCTCTCGACCCGGCCTCGACAAGAGTGGCCCTGGCAACGTCGTCCACGTCATCCCGCATTGCGCAGCTGCGGGCCATCGACGACAAGATCACCAATGGCAGTAAGTGTGGGCGCGTGACAGGACGGCCCGACCACGTATGTACTTGCACGTACTGACAGTTGCCTTGCCCCAGACCTCGAGCCCGCAGCCATTGCCAGGCTCCTCCCCATCCTGTTCTGGACGCATGCGTCGTACGAAGACCGACCCTCGCGGCGCGCCGTGCAGCGATGCCTGATCTCGATCTGCGACAAGAAAAACGGCGCGCTGCTCGCGCCGCTGGTGGGCGCCATCCGCAACGAGGCCTCAAAGCTCAACACGTCTGTGGGCAGCACCTTTGCCCTCGTCGAGTGGTGCAGCATTCTCATGCAGCAGCTGGCCGGCACAGAGCTGTGGGACAAAGTCGGCAACGACGTGCTCGTGAGCCAGGCCAGCGCCGTCGAAAAGTGCACGCGGCCGCCGGCACGGCAGAGCCTCGCGCACTCGGCCCTGGTGGTGGCCCGGCGTGGCTTCCGCAAGCTCGTGGCGGTTGAGGCCACGCGCGAAAAGGCCATTACCGGGTCGGTCGGGCTCCTGGCCGCCAAGGGCCCGCAGCCGACGGCGCGCAACGCCGTGTTCCTCGGCGTGATTGCCGGCGTGTCTGCGCGCAACGCCAAGGCCAGGCCCATCTTCGAGACGACGAAGCCGCAGTACTTTGAATTCTACACCAGGGAGATCACAAGCTCCAAGACGCCGCTGCCGCGCAACGTCGCCGGCGGCCTGCACGACTTCTTCCTGAGCTTTGTCTCGCCCGCAGAGTTCGAGGCCCAGGTGGTGCCGGCGATAAAAAAGGGCCTGCTGCGGGCGCCCGAGATTGTCCTCGACGACCTCGTCACTCCGCTGGTCGAGTCCCTGCCAGTGACATATGACCTGTCAAAAGTGCTGGACGAGCACCTGTCCAAACCCCTGCTGTCCAGCGTCAAGTCCAGCAAAGAGGCGGTGCGCAACGGCGCCCTGACGGCCTTCCGCGCGCTTGCTGCGCGGAGCACAGACCTGGCTGTTGTGGCCCGCGTCGTGGACGAGACCCTGGCGCCGCTCCAGACGGGCAAGCTCACGGCGCCCGAGCACCGTGCCATCCACGCGCAGATCCTCGCAGCGCTTCCGAAATCCGACGCGTCGGCCGCCAAGGCCGCTGCCGGCATTGCCACGGCAGCAGCAAAAGAAGGAAACGAGACGGCCCTGGCAGCCGAGACCGCTGCTCTCACGCAGAGCACAAAGGTCCTCTTAAAGGGCGCGGCGGACGTGCCAAAACCCGTCGTCGACGTGTTTGTCAAGGGGCTCGCCGACAAAAAGGCTCCGGCGCGGCGCCTGTGGATCCTTGCTGCTGGCGAGGCCCTCTACGAGTTCCGCAAGCCGTCCGACGCCCTGGCCGGCAACGTGGTCAAGTTCGCCGAGGCCGTCTTTCCGCCGCTGCTGGACGTGTACGCGGAGGCGGTCTCGAACCCCTCTGCCGCCTCGCAAAGTGGCCTTGTGACCGGCGGCTTCGTCGTGTGCAGCGTTGCGCCCTTTCTGCTCAAAGAGGCGACCTCGGCACCGCTCGCAGCCCTTTCCAAAAAGTTCTCGCTCGTGAAGCAGTGTCTTGTCCTCCAACCGAAGCCGTCTTTCCTCCTCTCCCCCAGAATCTACACAAAATTCACATCCGACGACGACATTCGGTGGCTGTACCGGGCGCTGGTGGCCGCCTTCCCGGCATTGGGCGATGACGGCGAGTCTGACGTCAACATTGCCTGGGCTGAAGCCTTTATCCATGCGGCGTCGTCTGCAAACGGCGGGCCATTCCTGCGCAAGGATGCCAACGCGGCCTTGTCCGACCTCTACTGCACAAGCCCCAGCAAGGTGTCCGGGTCCGTCATTGCCGGCCTCTGGCACTGGCTGGAAACGCTGGACAGCGGCGACAAGGAGAGTGCGTCGGTGCTGTCCAAAACGCAAAACGAGCAGCTTCTGCCCGTCCTCCGTGCCATCTGCCGCAGGCCGGCTGATTTTGTCAAGGCAACCGGCGCCGAGCCGGACAAGACCCAGATCGAAACACAAATGTGTGCACTGCTGGTTCTGGCCCGCTCGGTCCTCATTCCCCTGTGCAGCTGGATCGAGCTTTGTCTGCGCGTCGAGGTCGATCCCGGCAGCCTGGCCCAGCACCACGAAAAGCTGCTTCTGCAAGAAATCGCCGAGCGAACCCAGCTCACGCAGACGTCCGCTGCCATCAAGACAGCCGCGTACGAGGCTGCCGCCGAGCTTGTTTTTGTTGCCCCGGAGAAGATGGCGCCTCGGATCGTTGAGCTGATCCAGCACGACCTGGCCGTGGACGAGCTCAAGACGATTGGCCCTGTCGACGCCGCGATTTTCCGGACGCCCGAAGGCACGACGTTTGTCGATGTCTTGGCAAAGAGCACGAGCAGTCTTCCCAGCAAGAACAGCAAGGACTACGACGTGCTCAAGTGGGAGCAGGAGCTCCGCGCGCAGCTGGCCGCGAAAAAGGGCGCCCAGAAGAAGCTCACGGCCGACGAGACGGCCAAGGTCAATGCCCAGCTCAAAAAAGAATCCGAGATCCGCAAAAAGGTTGGCCTGCTCGAGGCGCGCCTCCTCCGCGGCATTGGCGTCATCCGCAGCCTTGCCACCGGCCCGCCGACCGATGCCACGCAGTGGATGGGCCCTGCTGTGAAGGCCCTCCTGGACGCCATCGAGGCCGGCGCTTGCCTGATCACTGGCGACGTGGCCCCCATGGCACTGATTACCCTGTCCGACCGCGTGTCTAGCCGTCTTGGCGCGCTGCGCCCGTTTATCGGCGTCGCGGCCCTGCGAGCACACGACGTGTCGTCGATCCCCGAGCACCTCCAGGAGGAGCCTCTGCCTGACCTGATTACGCGCGTCCTCTACCGTCTACGGTCGACAAGCGAGCAGCGTCCATTTGACACGGTGTCCCTGATCTACTTCCTGCCCCTGCTTCTCTCGGTTCTGAACAAGGGCGGCTTTGCTTCCGCTGCCGAGGACCGTGATGCCCAGCTGGTCCTGGCCATTGAGGTGCTCTCTTTCCACACGGACACGTGCGCCGACGAGGCCATCCCGCGGTCCGACCTGCTCACGACGCTCATCTGGTCAATGCAGACGTACAACCAGCACTACAAGCTCGTCAAGGACTGCTTTACGGACATGGTCCGCTGCGTGGCGCCCAACATCTCCAAAGAAGAGACGGCCATTCTCGCCCAGGGCGTGATTGTGCCCGAGGTCAGTGTGCGGTCGACGGTCCTGCAGTCGATCAGTGCAGACGTCGACATGAGCGACCTCGATACCTCCGAGGAGATCTGGCTGGCGTGCCACGACGACGTCGAGGAGAACGTCGAGGTCGGCCGCGAGATCTGGGAGGAGAGCGAGTTCAAGGTCACCGAGGACCTGCCGGAGAGGACGCTGCCCTACCTCCAGAGCAAAGATGCCCAGCTCCGTCGCGCAGCGGCCCGCGCTCTTGCCGAGTCCATTGTGCTGCTCAAGTCGCCCAAGGCCTTTGCGCGCATCACAGAGCAGCTCCGGTCCTCGTACACTGAGCTGGCTAAGCCGCGCGTGGCGCAGCTGGACGAGTTTGGCATGCCCCGCAAGATGGACCTGTCTGACCGCTGGGAGGCACGGCACGGCATTGCTGCCGCCTTCAAGGAGCTCGCGCCCAGCCTGGACAAGGCCGAGGTCGAGCCCTTTCTGCACTTTTTGATTGAGCAAGGCCCGCTCGGCGACCAGAACGGCACGGTGCGGCAGGAGATGCTGGACGCGGCCATCCGCGCCATTGAGGTGCACGGCAAGCCCATTGTGGCCAAGCTCATGCAGACGTTTGAAAAAGCACTGGGCGCGCCCGACAAGAACTCGGACGCTGCGGACCGTGTCAACGAGGCGGTCATCATCATGTACGGCGCCCTCGCGCGCCATCTCAAGCTCGGCGACGCCAAGATCCCCGTCGTCATCGAGAGGCTGCTGGCCACGCTCAGCACGCCGTCCGAGACGGTCCAGTACGCCATTGCCGAGTGCCTGCCGCCCCTGGTGCAGACGTGCGGCGACAAGTCGTCCAAGTACTTTGACGAGGTGATGGAGACGCTTATGACGTCCAAGAGCTACGCTGCGCAGCGCGGCGCCGCCTACGGCCTGGCTGGTCTTGTCCTCGGCCGCGGCATTGGCTCGCTCAAGGACTACCGCATCTTGACGGCGCTGCGCGGCGCCATGGAGAACAAAAAGGAGGCCCACCAGCGCGAGTCGTCTCTGCTGGCCTACGAGCTGCTCTCCACGATCCTGGGCCGTCTGTTTGAGCCCTACGTCATCCAGATCGTGCCCCAGCTGCTCGCCGGGTTCGGCGACAGCAACCCCAACGTGCGCGACGCCTCGCTGGCAGCGGCCAAGGCGTGCTTTGCCCGGCTGAGCTCGTTTGGCGTCAAGAAGATTCTGCCCACACTGCTCGAGGGCCTCGACGACCAGCAGTGGCGAAGCAAAAAGGGCGCGTGCGACCTGCTCGGCGCCATGGCCTACCTGGACCCCCAGCAGCTCGCCCAGAGCCTGCCCGACATTATCCCGCCGCTGACGGCCGTGCTCAACGACAGCCACAAGGAGGTGCGCGCGGCCGCCAACAAGAGCTTGAAGCGCTTCGGCGAGGTCATCAACAACCCCGAGGTGCGCAGCCTGGTCGATATTCTGCTCAAGGCGCTCAGCGACCCGACAAAGTACACCGACGACGCGCTGGACTCGCTCATCAAGATCAAGTTTGTGCACTACCTCGACGCGCCGTCGCTCGCGCTCATCAGCCGCATCCTGCAACGCGGCCTGGGCGACCGGTCCAACACGAAGCGCAAGGCCTCGCAGGTCATTGGCAGCCTGGCGCATCTCACGGAGAAGAAGGACCTCGTCGCCCACCTGCCGGTGCTCGTGGCGGGCCTCAAGGTGGCCGTTGTCGACCCTGTGCCGACGACGCGCGCGACGGCGTCGCGCGCGCTGGGCTCGCTGGTGGAGAAGCTCGGCGAGGATGCGCTGCCGGACCTCATTCCCGGCCTCATGCAGACGCTCAAGTCGGACACGGGCGCCGGCGACCGTCTGGGCTCGGCGCAGGCGCTGTCCGAGGTTCTTGCCGGCCTGGGCACGACGCGCCTCGAGGAGACGCTGCCCACGATTCTGCAAAACGTCGAGTCGTCCAAGGCCTCGGTGCGCGAGGGCTTCATGTCGCTGTTCATCTTCTTGCCCGTGTGCTTTGGAAACAGCTTCGCGGCCTACCTGGGCAAGATCATCCCGCCGATCCTGGCGGGCCTGGCGGACGACGTCGACTCGATCCGCGAGACGGCGCTGCGCGCGGGCCGGCTGCTCGTCAAGAACTTTGCCACGCGCGCTGTCGACCTGCTGCTGCCCGAGCTCGAGCGCGGCCTCGCCGACAACAGCTACCGCATCCGGCTCAGCTCGGTGGAGCTCGTGGGCGATCTGCTGTTCAACCTGTCGGGCATCAGCTCCAAGCAGGACGTGGAGGAGGACGAGATGGAGGAGGACGCGGTGCGCGAGGCCGGCGCGACGCTCCGCGAGGTGCTCGGCGAGGAGAAGCGCGACAAGATTTTGTCGGCGCTGTACATTTGCCGGTGCGACACGTCGGGCGCCGTGCGGTCGGCTGCCATTGGCGTGTGGAAGGCGCTCGTGTCCAGCCCGCGGACGCTCAAGGAGCTGGTGCCGACGCTCACGCAGCTCATTATCCGCCGCCTGGGCAGCGCCAACATGGAGCACAAGGTCATTGCCAGCAACGCGCTGGGCGAGCTGATCCGCAAGGCGGGCGACAACATTCTGCAGACGCTGCTGCCGACGCTGGACGAGGGCCTCAAGACATCGACCGACTCGGACGCCAAGCAGGGCATCTGCCTGGCGCTCAAGGAGCTGATCACGTCGGCGTCGCCCGACGCGCTCGAGGACCACGAGGCGACGCTCATTGCCATTGTGCAGTCGGCGCTGACAGACGCGGACCCGGAGGTGCGCGAGGCGGCGGCCGAGGCGTTTGACGCGCTGCAGCAGGTGATTGGCAAGCGTGCTGTCGACCAGGTGCTGCCCAGCCTGCTGCATCTGCTGCAGAACGACGAGGAGGCGGACAATGCGCTGTCTGCGCTGCTGACGCTGCTGACGGAGACGACGCGGTCCAACATTATCCTGCCGAGCCTGATCCCGACGCTGATTGCGCCGCCCATCTCGGCGTTCAACGCCAAGGCGCTGGCGTCGCTGTCGCGGGTGGCCAGCAGCGCGATGAACCGGCGCATGCCGCATATCATCAACTCGCTGATGGACAACATTATCCACTGCGACGAGGACGAGCTGCGCGCGGACCTGGACGCGTCGTTTGACACGGTGATTCTGTCGATTGACGAGCACGACGGGCTCAACACGGTGATGAACGTGCTGCTGCAGCTGCTGCGGCACGAGGACGAGCGCAAGCGCGCGGCGACGGCGCGGCACATGGCCGTGTTCTTTGCGCGGGCGGACGTGGACTACTCGCGGTACAGCGCGGACCTGGTGCGGGCGCTGCTCATCTCGTTTGACGACCGCGACAGGGAGGTGGTGCGGTCGGCGTGGAGCGCGCTGTCCGAATTCACCAAGAAGCTGCGGAAGGAGGACATGGAGGCGCTGGTGGCGTCGACGCGGCAGACGCTGCAGCAGGTGGGCGTGGCGGGCAGCAACCTGCCGGGCTTTGAGCTGCCCAAGGGCATCAACGCGATCCTGCCCATCTTCTTGCAGGGCCTGATGAACGGCACGGCGGAGCAGCGCACGACGGCGGCGCTGGCGATTTCGGACATTGTGGACCGCACGAGCGAGGCGTCGCTCAAGCCGTTTGTGACGCAGATCACGGGCCCTCTGATCCGGGTGGTGACGGAGCGCTCGACGGACGTCAAGTGCGCGATCCTGCTGACGCTCAACAACCTGCTGGAGAAGATGCCGACGGCGCTCAAGCCGTTCCTGCCGCAGCTGCAGCGCACGTTTACCAAGGCGCTGGCGGACCCGTCGAGCGAGCTGCTGCGGTCGCGGGCGGCGCGGGCGCTGGGCACGCTGATCAAGTACACGCCGCGCGTGGACCCGCTGATTGCGGAGCTGGTGACGGGCTCCA
The DNA here is from genome assembly GCA_019925305.1 of Sporothrix cf. nigrograna. Taxonomy (NCBI): domain Eukaryota; kingdom Fungi; phylum Ascomycota; class Sordariomycetes; order Ophiostomatales; family Ophiostomataceae; genus Sporothrix; species Sporothrix cf. nigrograna. The sequence continues at coordinate 170,192 of JADHKR010000003.1, forward strand.
AGACGACGGACGCGGGCGTCAAGAACGCGATGCTCAAGGCGCTGTTTGAGGTGATCAGCAAGGCGGGCGCCAACATGGGCGAGCCGTCGCGGGCGGCGGTGCTGGGCCTGATCGACCTGGACGCGGACGTGCACGACGACGCCATGACGATTACCAACGCCAAGCTGCTGGGGGCGCTGGTCAAGAACGTGCCGGCGGACGTGGCGGCCGGGCTGGTCAAGAACCGCGTGCTGGCGGCGCACCCGACGCACGCGTCGGCGCTGGCGCTGAACGCGGTGCTGCGCGAGGCGCCGGCGGTGCTGCTCGAGGGCGCGGCGGCGGAGGACCTGCCGGGCATGCTGTGCCAGGGCATGGCGAACAAGGACCTCTTTATCGCGGACAACTTTGTGCTGGCGACGGGCAAGTACCTGCTGAGCCCGCCGGCCAAGACGTACGAGGACACGCGGGCGATCTTTGAGACGCTGGCCAAAAACATCCCGCCGGGCGGGCCGGCGGACACACGGCGGCTGACGCTGGTGCTCGTGCGGACGCTGGCGCGCGTGCACCCGGACATGGTGCGGCCGCACCTGGCGCTGCTGGCGCCGCCGGTGTTTGCGTCGGTGCGCGACCTCGTGATCCCCGTCAAGCTGTCGGCGGAGGCGGCCTTTATGGCGCTGTTTGACGCCATGGACGAGGAGAGCAGGGTGTTTGACAAGTACCTGGCGGGCGCGGGCGCCGCCGACCTGCCGGCCAACACGAAGCGCGTCATGGGCGACTACTTTAAGCGCGTGACGCTGCGGCTGGCGGCGCAGGCGCGCGAGCGGCGCGATGCCGAGGGCGGCGCGGGCGGCCTGGGCCTGTTTGACGACGAGGTCGAGGACGAGCGCGAGATCTGGAGCGTGGGCAAGCTGGACGTGGGGGCCGACGTCTTTGGCAAGGAGTAGGGGGGAACTCTACGGGTATACGACGTATATGGATGCATAAAGACGGAGCGGCATCGATTGGATTAAGGAAAAGCATCTGTTTACAGTATTTGCGCGCTGTAATTGCAGCGGTACAGCGAACGAGCGCTGTAAATACAGCGGCTACAGCGACGATGGCGCACGGCCCAGACAGTATTACGTCATCTGCGCTGTAAGCGCTGGCCAATGGCTGTCCGCCTTTTGCGCAAAAAATCCGGCTCGGTTACCAATCGAGTCAACCGTACTCGGGCTCTCCCGCATCTCCTGCACGCACATCCCACGACACTATGCTCTCGCGCACTGCATCACGGGTGAGTTGACGTCGAGCGAAACGGCCGCGCCTTCCGTCTCAAGAAACGCTCCTTCTAACGTTTGCAGCTCCTGCGCCCGGCGCACGTGCGGCCCGCCCGCGTGGCGGCCGCCGCAGCAGGCACGACCGCCGCGCCTGCCTCGGCCTCGCGTGTCTCGTCAGCCGCCTTTTCGACGGTGCGGCGGCGAGTATCACCGGTGGCGATGCCGGCGTCCGGCTGCGCCGCGCCGTCTGCGTTTGCGGGCCGCCGCTTCCTCTCGGACCACACGCGCGAGGCGATTGACCGCGCCGTGTCGTCGGCGCCCGTGGTGCTCTTCATGAAGGGCACGCCGGAGCTGCCGCAGTGCGGGTTCTCGCGGGCGGCGATCCAGATCCTGGGCCTGCAGGGCGTGGACCCCGACAAGTTTGCGGCCTTCAACGTGCTCGAGGACGCGGAGCTGCGGGCGGGCATCAAGGAGTACTCGGACTGGCCGACCATCCCGCAGCTGTACGTGGACAAGGAGTTTGTGGGCGGCTGCGACATCCTAGTGTCGATGCATCAGAGCGGCGAGCTGGCCAAGCTGTTTGACGACAAGAAGGTGCTGATTGCCGCGGGCGAGGGCGAGGGCGAGGCGGAGGCCAGGGCGTAGACGCCGGACATGTGCACGGCGTGCAGGCAAGGAAAAAGACATGAATACCCATCTCTCCATTTTGCCTATATCTGCTGAAACTGTATTGTTCCCTGTTCCACCTGTCCACTGTCCACTGTCCCTACAGCGGATAGGCGCCGCCGTCGCCGCGCGGGTCGCTGCCGGCAGACCACAGGGCCACGTCCTCGACCGGGTCCTTGCTGTAGCGGATGATCTGGCCGCGGCCAAAGAGCGAGCGCGCCTTGCCCTCGACGACGCGCACGTCGTGGCCCAGCGCGCGCAGGCCGGCCACGGCGTCCGCGGACAAGCCGTCCTCGGCGTACACCACGGGCGCAAACACGTCGCCGTCGCCGGGCATGCCGGCGCCGATGCAGACGCGCGGCGCGTCCAGCGCCTGCTGCGGGTTGAGCCGGCCGACGAGCTGGCCCAGCAGCGTCTGCACGTGGCCCTGGGGCTGCATGAAGCCGCCCATGACGCCAAACACCGAGTGCAGCGAGCCGTCGGCCGCGTTGGTCACGAGGCCGGGGATGATGGTGTGGTACGGCCGCTTGCGCGGCGCCACGACGTTGGGGTGGCGCGGGTCGAGGCTGAAGTTGCTGCCGCGGTTCTGCAGCGTGAAGCCGCAGCCCCGGGGCACGATGCTGGTGCCGAAGCCGCCGTAGTTGCTGTTGATAAACGAGACGGCGTTGCCCTCGGCGTCCGCCACGGCAAAGTAGACCGTGTCGCTGCTGCGCCACGCCGGCGACGCGTACGCCGCGCCGCCGGGCGTGCCGTGCACGAGGTCCGCCGCCGCCGCCGCGCCGTCCGGCCGGAACAGCCGTGCGCGCTCGGCGAGGTACGCGGGGTCCAGCAGCCCGGCCACGGGCACGGGCGTCTCGTTCGGGTCCGCCACGAACCAGCTGGCGTCGGCAAACGCGATGCGCAGCGCCTCGACGACCGCGTGCAGGTACGGCGCCGTGTTCACGTCCGCGGGGCCCCACGCCGGCACCGCGCCCTGCGCCTGCAGCGCCTGGAGGATGCCCAGCGCCATCAGCGCCACGATGCCCTGGCCGTTGGGCGGGTGCTCCCAGACGTCGACGCCGCCAAACCGCAGCGAGATGGGCTCGACGGGCTCGGACCCCGTCTCCAGGTGGTGCGCCAGGTCCGCGAGGTCGAGGTGGCCGCCGCGGGCCTGCACGGCCTCGACAATGGCGGCCGCGATGCGGCCCGTGTAGAAGCCCGCCTTGCCCTCGGCCGCCAGCGTGCGGAACGTCTGCGCCAGCGTCGGGTTGCGCATGATCTCGCCCGCGCGCGGCGCGCGCAGCCCGTCCGGCGCGGCCGCCGGGTCGCGCTTGAGCCACTCGGCGTAGTTGGGCGACGCCGCGCGCAGGCCCGCCTCGGCCCGCTGCCAGAACGTCGCCGTCAGCTCCGACACGGGGTAGCCCTGCTCGCCGAGCGCAATGGCCGGCGCTAGGATCTGCGCCAGGTCCACCCGGCCGCTGCCGAACCGGCTGACCGTGTCGACCCAGCCGGCCGCCGCCCCGGGCACCGTCACGGCGTGCGCGCTGGCCATCGGGATCTTGTCGCCGGGCCCGTACTCCGCCGGCAGGCCCAGGCTTGCGCGGATGCGCTCCAGCGTGTACAGGTGGCCGGCCCGCCCGGAGCCGTTGAGCGCCGCCACCTTTTTCGTCTTGGCGTCGTAAAAGAGGCAGAACATGTCGCCGCCGATGCCCGTCGAGCACGGCTCCGTCAGGTTGAGGCCCGCGGCCACGGCCACGGCCGCGTCCGCCGCGTTGCCGCCCGCCTGCAGCACGTCGATGCCGCACTTGGCCGCCAGCGGCTGCGAGCACGCCACCATGCCGCGCGTGCTGTGCACGACGCTCCTCCGGCTGGCAAACTGCTGGAAGACATCCGAGACCGCCGGGTGGACGTCTGTCGAGGGGAGGACCATGGCGGTTGGGGGGGAGGGAGGGGGCAGGAGAACAGAGATAAGCTGGCGAGAGGTCGACGTCGGCGTCGGTGGAGGGCGAGGAGGTCGGAAGGAGAAGAGGAGAAGAGATAAGGAAAAATAACGAGAAAGCTGCGATGGCGAGATCGCTGATCGTCCGCGACAGCTCCCGTCGTGCCGTTCCTTCCCTCTTGAGCGGAGGCCGGGCAGGTACGGGCCCCCGCCAAGACGTTTCCAGCGAGAAGGTGCGAGCCGCCGTTCTTGCCCGTACACGAATGCCACAATACAACCCGCGCTATTACGCCATTCATGCCACGGCGCGCGGCGTCGTGCCGGAGCGAGGCAGCTTGCCCCGGCGTGTCACGTGCTCCAGTGCAACGGGCGCTAAGCGCAAGCACAGCAAAGATTGCCGTTTTGGGAAGGACCGCAGCCAACCAACCAGAAGCAAGGAAAAGAAAAAAGTCACGACAGCGACAGCTTGGCCTCAACAACGCCTGACATACGGCCGCCATGTTTGCAGCGCCGTGGGTCTGCCGGAGCTGCGCCCGCACGGCGCTCTCGCGCCGGGCGGCGCGGCCGCGCGGCCTCAACCCGTCCGGCGCGCTGAGAATTCGCTTTGCCAGCACGAGCGGCGGCGACGTGCAGCCGGCTCTCCTGGAGCGCGCGCGGCGCATTGCGGTCGAGCACGCGCAGGCCAAGGCGGCGCTCGAGACCGAGTTTGACGCCAAGGCGGCCAAGCGCCTGGGCGAGACGCAGGGCGTGGCGCAGGCGCTGGCCGAGTGGGACGAGGCGCGGCGAGCGGCCGACGAGCTCCGGGCGCTGGCGGCGGCGCGCGATGAGGACGCCGAGCTGCGGGCGCTGGCGCGCGACGAGCTCGCGGCCACGGAGGCTCGGCGCGGCGCGCTGGCGCAGCGGCTGTCGGCGGCGCTGACGCCCAAGCACCCCTTTGGCGAGATGCCCTGCCTGCTGGAGCTGCGGCCGGGCCCCGGCGGGCTCGAGAGCCGCTTCTTTACCGACTCGCTGTTCCGCATGTACCAGAGCTACTGCGCCAACAACGGCCACCGCGCGCGCGTCGTCAAGTACGAGACGGCCGACGCCGTCGGCGAGCAGGGCACCGACGGCGAGAGCGCGCTGCAGGAGGCCGTGCTCGAGGTGCTCGACCCCGGCGCCTACGACCTGTTCCGCGGCGAGGCCGGCATCCACCGCGTGCAGCGCGTGCCCGTCACCGAGAGCAAGGGCCGCACGCACACGAGCGCCGCGGCCGTCTGGGTGCTGCCGTCGTTTCCCGACGACACGACGGGCAGCAGCAGCAACGACTACGACGACCCCGAGAGCATCTTTTACGTGTCGCCGGCCGACGTGCGCACCGAGACGATGCGCGCGCGCGGCGCCGGCGGCCAGCACGTCAACAAGACCGAGTCTGCCATCCGGCTGACGCACGTGCCCACAGGCACGGTCGTGTCCATCCAGGACTCGCGCTCGCAGCACGCCAACCGCGAGGCGGCCTGGAAGATCCTGCGCGCGCGCATCGCCGAGAAGCGCCGCGAGGAGCGCGAGGCCGAGGCGCGCCAGCTGCGCGAGTCGGTGCTGGCGCAGTCGCAGGTCACGCGCTCCGACAAGATCCGCACCTACAACTACACGCAGAACCGCGTCACCGACCACCGCTGCGGCCTCGACGTCCACAACCTGCCCGACGTCATGCAGGGCGGCGACATGCTGTCCAAGATCATGACGGCCGTGCGCCTGTGGCAGCGCGACCAGGACGTCCAGGCCCTGCTGGACGAGGAAGCGGTCGCGGCGCGCCAGGCCGACAAGGACGCACAACGGCCGAAAGGGAGGAGATGAGCAGGCCAGGGCAAGGCCAAGTGGTCGGTGCAAGCGAAACAAGCTCGGCCAAATGTCGAGCGGTCTCGCGGAAGGCAGTCGGAAACAACAACGGCAGTGCCACGTGGCACAAGGAGCTGGAACAAGGACTCGGCAGCCGCCTCCTCGACCCTGGGAAATGGTTGCACAGCGCTCACACGGTCTCGGCACAAAGCGCGAGTCTTGTGCTTTCTGTGCTTCTGTTGCCGTTTGTTGTACCACAGTGCAAGTCGAGTCTTTCGGCCATTGCTGTTGTCTTTTTTGGTTGATGTGATTGATGGCAACCCGGGATTTATTTATTTTTTCTTTTCTTTCCCTTTCCTTCTTTCTTTTTTTGGGAAGGTTTATAGTTTACATCAACACATTATCTGAAATCAGTTTCTTTGATTCCCCCCCCAGCTCACGAAACACCACCTAATACTTTGTACACATTATACGCCCTCTTACCACTATCAATTGCCTGATAACGGTGCTTCCAGGAACGGTAGGTGCTCTCAGGTCCCATCTTGATCGTGCCTTTCTAGACAACCTTAAATGCGCTCTTTACGGGGCGTTCTTTCTCTCGTTCTTCCCCCGGGCGTTCCTTCCGTTGTTTATCGTGCTGGCTCCATTCTAGCCGTCCTACCTTCCTTGTTCGCACCAGATCGTCCTAGCCGTCCCTGCCCGTGTAAGAAGCCGCTTTCCCAATCGGGCAACTCCCAACCCGGCAGCTAGGTGCGACGCCCTGCCAGGCCGAGGCTGACCAGCACAGTGCACAGTGCTCGTACGAGTACTTTCCAGACATTGAGCATCACCGCCACTGCGCACGGCGGCTGACTACCGCGCGCCGCTTTGCGATCGGCCTGCGGCTGCCGTTGCCACCCAGCATCGACTGCGCAGCTCTACGAGTACGCAGACCAAACGGGCAGGTCCAATGGCCTAGTGCACGCCGGTGGCTTGCTCTTTCCGTCCGTCTGCCGCTGCTCGCTCTTGCCGGGGCAAGCATCGCCAACCCCTGTTCGTCCTCATCGTCCCAGTTCGTCTTCCTATTCCCTATCTTTGGCTGTTCTCCCGTCCTGCCATCCCGTCGTCCCGTCTCCCCACACCGTCGCGCCACGGTGTGCCTGTCCGTGGACAGCTGCTGATCCCACCTACACCCAGAGCCCCGGAACGGCCGGCGTCCGCCGCTGGCTGGCTATATAGTCCTCCCTGTGTCTCCTCCCTCGACGGTCTGCTCGCTGCAGCTCATCTGGACTTGCTCGACCGCCGGCTCTTGTGCCAGGTCTGTCTTCTCTGTCGTCTCGCACGCCCGCGCAAGCCTCCACCATGCGTTGCGCCCCCGGCCGCCTCTGGCAGCCGCTGCTGCTCGCGGCCGCGGCCGCCTCCGTGGCGTCGGCCGGCCGCAGTCTCCGGCACGTCGGGAAGTCAGACGAGCTGCTCGGCTCGCTGCGTCCTCGCGCCAGCCTCGGCGACGGCACCGCCTCCGACGCGGGCGGCCTTGCAACGAGAGCAGCGGCGTCGCTGTTTCTCAACGCCAACACATCGAGTATGCTGCCCTTATAAACCCCCCTCCCCCCCCCCCCCTCCCCCCTTCCCCTCCTGACATCTCCAGGCTACGCCGTCAACGGCACGGGCATCCCCGACGTCGACTTTGATATCGGCGAGTCGTACGCCGGGTCGCTCCCCCTGTCCAGCGACCCCGACGACGCAAACCAGCTGTTCTTTTGGTTTTTCCCCTCGACCAACCCGTCTGCTTCAGAAGAGATTGTCATTTGGCTGAATGGCGGCGTGCGTGCCCTCCCCGACCCCTCCGCTCCGTGAACAGGCTGGCTGACCCCCGCAAAGCCCGGCTGCTCGTCGCTCGAGGGCCTGATCCAGGAAAACGGCCCCTTTCTCTGGCAGGCCGGCACGTATTTGCCCGTCCAGAACAACTGGGCCTGGAACAAGCTGTCCAACATCGTCTACATCGAGCAGCCGCTCGGCACCGGCTTCTCCGTCGGCAACGTCACCGCCACCAGCGAGGAGGACGTGGCCGAGCAGTTCCTGGGCTTCTGGAAGAACTTTGTCGACACCTTTTCGCTCCAGGGCTACAAGGTCTACGTCACCGGCGAGTCCTATGCGTAGGTCTTCCCCTTCTCTCCGTAGCTCTCAGAGCGCACACTGACCTCCTAGCGGCATGTACTGCCCCTACATTGCCAGCGCCATGGTGGACGCCAACGACACCACGTACTACAACATTTCCGGCCTTCTCATCTACGACCCCGTCGTCGGCCAGAACGACATCCAAAACAACATCCCCGCCGTCTCCTTTGTCGACTACTGGACGGGCCTGTTCCCCTTCAACGATAGCTTCGTTGCAGACATCCATGCCCGCGACGCCAGCTGCGGCTACACCGACTACCTCGACAAGTACCTCGTGTATCCCCCGGCAGGCCCGCAGCCCAACGTCATTGCCGGCCAGTACGCCAACGGCACCACACGCGACGACTGCGCCGCCATCTACTACGACATTCTCACGGCCGCCATGACCGTCAATCCCTGCTGGGACATCTACCAGGTGGCCATCACGTGTCCCCTGCAGTGGGACGTCCTCGGCTGTACGTCTTCTCGTCTCTCTCTCTCTCTTGCCCAACCGCATGTGTCTGGCTGACCGCGATATCTCCACAGTCCCGGGCACCCTCGAGTACTCCCCCGCCGGCGCAGACATCTACTTTGACCGGCAGGACGTCAAAAAGGCCATCCACGCACCCCTCGACGTCACGTGGAGCGAGTGCACCGACGACAACGTGTTTGTCGACGGCAACGACAACTCGCTGCCCTCGAGCATCCACGCGCTCCCCAACGTCATTGACGCCACCAAGAACGTCATCATCGGCCACGGCGCCCTCGACTACGTCCTCATTGCCAACGGCACGCTGCTCACCATCCAGAACATGACCTGGGGCGGCCAGCTGGGCTTCCAGGCACCGCCCACCGAGCCCTTTTTCGTCCCCTTCCACGACGACCCCTCCCTCAGCTCCATTGCCGGCAGCGGCGTCATGGGCACCGTCCACACCGAGCGCGGCCTCACCTACGTCGGCGTGGCCCTCTCCGGCCACATGGTCCCGCAGTACGCCCCGAGCGCCGCCTACCGCCAGCTCGAGTTCTTGCTCGGCCGCGTGCCCAGCATGGCCTCGGCCGAGAGCTTCACCACCGACGCCAACGTCACGCAGCCCACAGGGCCCCTCGGCAACGGCAACGCCCCCCAGGGCTATGCCACCACAAGCAACGCCACGTCGGCCAGCGCCAGCAGCAGCAGCGGCAGCAACACGACCGTCGCAAAGTCGAGCGCTGCGTCTCGCCCGGGCGCCTCGCTGGGCAGCCTTGTCCGTCTTTTGGTGCCCTTGAGCCTCGCCGCCGTCTTGGCATAAAGGGCTTATGCGAGCATGACGTACGCGTAGACGAAGAAAAGGGGGAATGTCAGTAATAAAACGTGTTCATTTTCCTACATGAAGTCCCAAGAGAGATGATGCCTCCGTCCTCGGGTCAAGAAAATGAGAGAGGAGACTTTTCCCGCTGCCTGAGCAATTTTGACACCTGTTCCGGCCTCTGCCGCCCGGGCCCCGTACAACAAGTACTCCTGATACATACAGTAAAACGCCTTGCTTGCCCGTTGTTTTCCAAGATGAACTTTGACCCCGTGTCAATTTTGGGGGCTCGTCGAAAATGTGGCCCTTTTGAGCTTTTTGCGCCGTAGTGATGAGTGAAAAAAAGAAAGAAAAAAAAAAAAAAAAACAAATAGACGGAGATTTGACAAACGGATACACCATATCGTGACAAAAAATGGGCAGCTGTGCTGAAACAAAAAAGAACAAAAAGAGCAACGCAAAATGGAGATGGTCGTAGTACAGGTTGCCGCGTCCGGGAGACTCCTAAAGGCTAAAAAAGCCTCTGCCGGGCGATGTGGCTGCTTTGCGGCTTTCGCGCAGCACGAAACAGCCGTCGTCGTGGTCATGGATCGTAATCGTCAACAGAGAGACAGCGCCGCTGTGCTCAGACAACCTCGGGGGCGTCCAGCTTGCCCTCCATGGCACGGCGCCGGAGCTCGAGCACACCGATAATGCCCGTCTGCCGCAGCCGCTCGAGGATCATGCGCATGCCCTCGCGGCTCTTGCCCAGCTGGTCCTGCGTCTTGGTGGACGCAATGGCTTCGATGCTGCGCTGGATGCCCTTGGCGCCCAGACCGCCGATCCAGCCAGAGCCGAACCAGCCGGCCGTGCCAGACTCCTGCTCTGCCTGCTGGCGCTGCTGCTTGAAGCCCTGGATCTGCTGCTGGTACCGCTGGTGGCCTTGCTCAATCCGCTCGCGGATGCGCTCGCCGAGCCGGGAGCGGAAGATGACCGTGGTCTCGACGCCCGTCGTGGAGTTGGCCAGCTGGTTCGGCGGCAGCGTCGATGCCTGGGCGGTGGCGCCCGCAGTCGAGGCGGGCTGCGCCGCCGGCTGCTCCGGGGCCATCACGTACATCTGCTTCTCCACCACGGACAGCACGCCCGTAAAGTTGAGGTTCCGGCTTTCGGTGCTCATCCACCCCTGCCGCATGTCCACCACGCTCGTCTCCAGAATGTACGATGCCTTGTCGGCCATGCCGCCCGTGATGCTCGTGGGAAGCAGCTTGAGAACGGCCTTGGGCAGCCGCGACTTCTTCAGGTGGATGCGGGTGGTGTGGAGGCGGCCTGTTTCCGGGTCGACGTGGCTGGCGATGGTGTCGGTGCTGAGGACGTGCTGCGCAAACGGATTGAGCTGCGGCGAGCAGTACCGGAGGAAGAAGGCCAGCGTGACCGTGGGGAACGGGTGGGCGTAGGTGTGGTTGGTCGTGTGTGTGAGAACCATCTTGGCAGCGTCAGGGTGGCACAGAGACGAAGAGGGCCGGCAAGGAGGCGAGGAGGAGACTGGGCGAGTGCCGTATGCGCGTATACCTGGACCTTAGAGCTTGTAGAGACAGAGGCTCCGCGATCCAACAGAAGAGACGATCAGAACGGAATGTGTGGGGATGCAGCAAGAAAAAATCAAGAAAAAAAGGAAGAAAGAAGAAAGAAAGAAAACAAGGAGGGAAAAAGCCGACAGTCGTTTGTGACGGTTGGCGTATAGTCGGGTCGAGGCAATGCGAATGCGGAAATGAGCACGAAACAAGTCGAATATGCGATGCGATGCGATGTGGAAGAGAACAGAAAAGGTAGGAAAAACTGATTGGGGAGAGAAAACGGGTCGGAAGAAAAAGTGGAATTGGCAATTGGTGGAGAATCGCTAGAGCCGCTCAAATTGCCGACGACTTTGTGCTCTCGAAAGACGTTGTTGCTGCGATGCCGGTTTTCGACGCACACGATGCGAAACAAGAGGAGAGAGAGCGAAAAAAGAAGAGGGAAAAAGAGTGAAAACAAGAACAAGTTCAAAGAGGCGGGATGGGAAAGGCAGGAGGACAAAACAGGCGACAACGGGCAAGATGACGGAAGGAACCAGGCAGGTCAGCGGGAAGGTGCACCACAAACACACGACCACTTACGATCACATTTCAGGCCGAGGAAGGGTCGAACCACCCACCTCCAGCGCAACCCACCCCCTAACGTTCAGTGGGCTGGCCGCTCTTTCCTCCGCCTTTCGATTCGTCCGAATCAGCCGTGGGGTGCGGCCGCTTCCCCTCCGAGCAAGCACGGCTCGGCCAATCACAGCACGGCTGACAGAAACGGTCATGTGCGCGTAGCGGGCTTATGCACGTGATGCGGGGAACACCACCTCGGACGGAAGCTCGGATCTTTGCCATCCGCCTATATTTGTCAAGGTGGCGGGTCACATGACACCCTAATCGGGACTAGCGCTCCTTTTCCGCTCATTTCCCTTCCTCGCCCTTCCACGCCTCCTTTTTTTCTCTCTCCCTTCTTCGTCATCCATCACCGCGCGCACGTCTCCATCCCCCATCATCGCCCTTTTCCTCTCGCCCCGTTTGCACGTCTCTTCTTCCCTCTCCGTTCTCCTTTTCGCTTGCACGCCCCGTCCTGCGCCTCAACCAACCTCGGCTGCGTCCTCGAAGCGGCCCTCTGCCCTCCCCGAGACGCTCACGCAGCCCTTTTCCCTCGCACGACACGACACCAGAGACGCGACGCGCGCGTGCTTCGTACCCGAGCGCGCTGGACGGCCACACAGTCAACAGACCGTTGGCTGCCGACCGGGCAAGAGACGCCCCCGTGCCAAAGAACAGGGCGTGCTTTGCGCGCAAGAGAGACAAAGCGTAGTGCCCGAAAGGAGACGAGAACCAAAGAAAAGAATCAATACCGGCGGCTCTTGCGGTGGGAGACAACAGCGGGTTTCGACTCCATTTTCTTGGGTGTCTGCGTCGCTCTTCCTTTGTGCTTTTTGTTTCTTTCTTTCTCGCGTGCGTTCTCATCGTTCTGTGGCCGGAAGCCTTTGTACTTTTCTGCTTTCGTTTTTGTTTTCTTTTCTCGTTCTCCTCGTTTTCTTCATTACTACTTTTTTTGATGCTTGACATTTCTCTCTTCGCTCTCATGAGTATCAAAATTGACTTGACCATTCCACTACCTTTTTGCACCTGAAGCAAAGAAAAGGGACCGCGCGTTTTGGGACAGCAAAAGCAGAAGAAGCGCAAAGCACAAAAAAAGAGAAAGAAAAGAAAAAAAAAAGAGCAAAATAAGACAGGGGATCGAATAATCACAGCTTCGACAGTCTCCAGCCACGCAGAACCAACTGTGCAGGGCACAGCGACCAGACTCAGCAGCCACCCGACAGCAGCGGCACCCCTCTCGCCAGGATGTCGTCCTCGGTGTACTTCAAGTTCAAATCGCAAAAGGAGCCGACACGGGTCGAGTTCGACGGCACGGGCATCTCCGTGTTTGAGCTGAAGCGGGACATTATCATCAAGAGCGGCCTCGGCGACGGGACAGACTTTGACCTGGCCATCTACACGGAAGACGGAAAAGAAGGCATGTCACCACTGCGCGGAGGGCGCTTGCTGGAGAACAACACGGAACACTGCTAACACGCAACAGAGTACGACGATGACACGACCATCATCCCGCGGTCGACGACGGTTGTGGCGCGGCGGCTACCGCCGATGAAGCCGGGCGCCGGGCGCGCAGCACGCTACGTGTCGGGCAAGATGCCGGTCAACGCCAAGAACGCGTCGCGGCGGGAGCAGACGGCCAAGGCGACGGCCAAGAACACGTCCAACGCGCTGGAGCAGATGCACAATGCGATGACGGAGGACGAGAAGCTGCAGGCCATGTTCGCGGCGCAGTCGGAGCAGTGGAACGCGCAACAGGAGGAGATGTCGCACCAGACGCCCATCTTCAAGCCGGGCAGCCGGCGGCCGGCCAACGTGCCGGACCACGAGCCGCCCAACGGCTACATCTGCTACCGGTGCGGCGAGAAGGGCCACTGGATCCAGCTGTGCCCGACCAACGACAACCCCGAGTTCGACAACCGGCCGCGCGTCAAGCGGACCACGGGCATCCCGCGGTCGTTTCTCAAGACGGTGGACAAGGCGGCGGTGCTGGCGCAGGCGGCCGAGGACGACACCAAGGCGCCGTCGGGCATCATGGTCAACGCCGACGGCGACTTTGTGATTGCCGAGCCCGACAAGGCGTCGTGGGAAAAGTTCCAGGCCAAGACCAAGTCGGGCGCGGCCGCGCAGGAGGTGGCGGCGCTGGGCGACCGGGAGCTGCAGGAGCGCGGCCTCGAGTGCCCCATTGACAAGAAGATGCTGATCGACCCGACGAAGACGCCGTGCTGCGGCACCACGTACTGCAACGACTGCATCACCAATGCGCTGATCGAGAGCGACTTTGTGTGCCCGGGCTGCCAGTCGGAGGGCGTCCTGATTGACGACCTCAAGCCGGACGAGGAGGCCGAGCAGAAGATGCGGACGTACCAAAAGGACAAGGAGGCTGCAGGCCAGAAAAAGGCAGCCGAGGACGAGACGACGGCGACGGCGGCAGCGACGGCGACAGCGACAACGACAGCAAACAGGGAATCGGCATCACCCAAGCCCCAAGAGGCGGCGGCAGACACGAAAAAGACTGCCGATGCGGCCGGCGCCGGCGGAGACGGCAAGTCGCCCGCGGCAGGCACGCCGTCGACGCAAGCACCGGCCGAGGCAAAAGACGGCAGTGCGAAAGAGACGCCGTCCGACGACGCCGGCCAGGCCAACACCAAGAAGCGGCCGGCGGACACGGAGGCCGTCAACCCCAAGATTCCCAAGGCGCCCAAGGCCATGCAGCAGCAGCAGCAGCAGCAGAGGATGAACGAGATGGGCGGCTTTGGCATGGGCGACATGAACGGCATGAACATGAACGGTATGAACGGCATGGGCATGATGAACCCGATGATGGGCATGAACGGGATGATGCCGTTTGGCGGGATGCCGATGATGAACGGCATGATGGGCATGAACGGCATGAACGGCGGCTACGGCATGAACGGCATGATGGGCATGAACGGGATGAATGGCGGCTACGGCATGAACGGGATGCACGGCATGAACGGCGGCATGAATGGCAACTTCAACGGCTTCAACAACGGCTACAATGCCGGCTACGGACGCGGCAACAACTACCAGCAGGGGTGGAACAGCAGCCGCGGCGGCTACGGTGGCTTCGGCCCGCAGCAGCGGTACGGCGGCGCCTTTTCGGGCCAGGGCCAGGCCTACAGCCAGGGCCCGGGCGGCTTCGGCGCCGGCAGCCAAGGTGGCATGCCGGCCAACAACGCGCTTGCCAATGCCGGGCCCGAGGGCGACGACGACGGCGACGCCTACTTCCGCAAGCCGGTCAACCCTACGCGCCACTTCAACAAGCCCAAGCGCGTGCGGCCCAGCGACTATCGCGAGCTGTGAGAGCGTCCGCCGCTCTGGAGGCACATGTTGTCGTTTCGATCACAGCCCTGTACATAGCAAGGCCTTCCGGGCCGTTTCCAGGCGCCTTGCCGCAGCCGTGGTTTCTTTTTCTTGCCTTTTTTTTCTCTTGTCCTACTGTCCTCTGTCTTGCTTGCACGGAAAGGCCGAGACGGCCGGTCGCGTTTTGGGCTTCACGGCGTTGTGCTTACACCAGGATCTCGGCGGGTGCTATAATACAAAAGAATAGAGAAAAATAGAAAAAAAGTGTGATCATATTATATTGTAATATTGCTTGTGCTCGGTAGTGTATGTGCACAGTGTGACTGAAATACACTGTATGCCCACTGTGCTGCACCATTTTTTCATCCTCGGCCGCGATGCCTCACGCACTGCACTCCCAGCCTCGCCCATCACCCTTCCCCACCCCGACATGCGCTCCTCTGTGCGCCTCTTGGCCGCGGCGGCCAGCCCCAAGGCCGGGCTGCGGCCCGCGCCCATGGCCCTGCTGCCGCCGATCCCGCTGTACCGGCGGCTGCTGCGGGCGCACCGCAAGTTTCTGCCGCACGAGATGCGGACGCTGGGCGACGAGTACGTCAAGGCCGAGTTCCGCGCGCACCGCAAGGTGGACAACCCGGCGCACCTGATTGGCTTCCTGACCGAGTGGCAGCTGTATGCGCAAAAGGTCGAGGGCGAAGCGTGGGTGGGCGAGAAGCTGGACCCGGTCAAGGTGGCCAAGATGAATGGTATTTTTTTTCATTTTTTTCATTTCTTCCTTTCTATTTCCGTCTTTTCTATTTCCTCCTTCCCTAGCTGACCGGACAGACCAGCAGGTTGGCCAGCTGTACGAGCTGATGATGGCAATAAAAAAGCACCGGAGCGACGGCAACCCGTCCGGCGAGGCGGCATAGCCGGCAGCAGGCAGTGCACTCGAGAGATAGGCAGATAGAATACCATCACTCTGACGCTCATAGATACCATCACTTGCGGACGCGCCCACTAGATCTGCTGCGCCCGCAGCGCCTCGACGATCCAGTCGCTCTGCACCGCGCTCACCTTGCGCGCATAGTTCTTGGTGGTAAAGACCTGCTCGAGGTACATGATGGCCTCCGTCTTGCGGCCGTGCAGCACGCTCGACGGGTGGATGGCCACCGTGTGCTTGCCCTCGGTGGTCACGTAGCTGCCGTCGGGCGCAAGCATGGCTGTCTTGAGCGCGAAGCCGCCGAGGAAGCAGCGCAGCAGCGCGTCGGTCCGGTCCGGCGCCAGCGGCACAAACACGCCGCCGCC
The DNA here is from genome assembly GCA_019925305.1 of Sporothrix cf. nigrograna. Taxonomy (NCBI): domain Eukaryota; kingdom Fungi; phylum Ascomycota; class Sordariomycetes; order Ophiostomatales; family Ophiostomataceae; genus Sporothrix; species Sporothrix cf. nigrograna. The sequence goes on from JADHKR010000003.1 coordinate 186,003, forward strand.
GTCGCCGTCGTCGCCGTCCTCTGCCGCCAGCATCTTTTGGCGCGCGCAGATGCTGCGCAGCTGGCGGCGGATGTTAAAGGCCTGGCGCATGTTGCGCAGGTTGATGCGGCGCTGCCGGCACCACGTCTTCCACTGGCTGCTGCGCTCGCCGGCCATGCGCTGCATCGTCGTGAGGTACGTCAGCAGGTCGCCCTCGCGGCGGAACAGCTCCTTGCGCCGCTCGTCGACGTCGTCGTCGTCGTCTGCGCGGTCCTGGTCGGCCGGCCGCCGCAGAAAAATGTCGTCGCCCGCCGTCAGGCACGCCACAATGTCAATGGCCTCGCGCAGCACGCCCGCGGCTGCCGCGTCCAGCAGCACGCGCCCAAACGCCGCCGACACGGGCAGCAGCGCCATGGTGCGGCCGTCGTCGGTGATGCTGACGTCGTCGGCGAGCGCGCCCAGCCGCCGCAGCTGCACCAGCGACCGCTCCATCAGGTCGTGGTCCGGCTCGTCCATGAGCGGGAACGTAAACGTGTTGTCGACGCCGCGCGCCTTCATCGTCAGCACGGCGCCCAGGATGTCGACGCGCAGCATCTCGGGCAGCTCGACCGGCGCCAGCTCGTCGCGGTACGCCTGCTCCGTGTACAGGCGGAAGCACTTGCCGGGCCCCTCGCGGCCCGCGCGGCCCGCGCGCTGGATGGCCGACGACTGCGCAATCGGCTTGGCCAGCAGCGACTCGAGGCCCAGGCGCGCCCGGAACATTTTGACCTTGGCCTTGCCGTTGTCCACCACGTAGCGCACGCCCGGCACCGTGACCGACGTCTCGGCAATGTTGGTGGCCAGCACCACCTTGCGCGTAAACGGCTTGCTGGCCGGCTGGAACGCCCGGTTCTGCGCCTCCATCGACAGCTGGCCGTACAGCGGGATGGCCTCGACGCGCGGCACGTTGGAGGCCAGGCTGGCCGCGCGCTCGTCAATAAGCCGCTTCGCCGCGTCAATCTCCTCCTGGCCCGACAAAAACGCCAGGATGTCGCCGGGCAGCGGCTCCTGCACGTGGATCTGGAACACGGCCCGCACCAGCGCCTCGAGAATGTCCTCGACCGGCGCCGGCGCGTGCACGAGCTCCACGGGGAACTGGCGCCCGGGGATGCGCAGCACGTCGACCCGGGCCGCGGCGCCCGTGGCGAAGAACGCGCGGATCTTGTCCACGTCGGCCGTGGCGCTCATCACGACCACCTTGAGCGGGTGCTTGCTGTCCCGCTGCTGCCGCTTCTGCAGGGCGCCCTCTGCGCCGCCGTCGCCGCCGCCGCCGCCGCGGGACGACCGCAGGATCTGCCGCAGGAACCCCAGCAGCAGGTCCGCGTCGACGCTGCGCTCGTGCACCTCGTCCACCACGACCGCGCTGTACTGCCGCAGCGCCGGGTCGCGCACCATTTCCTGCAGCAGCATGCCCTCGGTCAGAAACTTGACCTTGGTGCCCTTGGGCACCTTGTGGTCGAACCGCACCGAGTAGCCCACGCGGCCCCGTGCCTGCGCGTCGCCGGCGTCCAGGCCCGCCAGCGGCGTGCCCATCTCGCACGACACGCGGTTCGCCAGCGTCGTTGCCGCCACGCGCCGCGGCTGCGTGATCGCCACCTGCCCGCTGCACCACGCCTCCGTGCACAGGTACTGCGGCACCTGCGTGCTCTTGCCCGAGCCCGTCTCGCCCACCAGGATCAGCACGTCGCTCGCCGCCAGCGACCGCCGGATCGCCTGCCGGCTGTCCCAGATGGGCAGCGCCTTGCGCGCCGCGAAGAGCGCCGGGTCGCCCGCAATGTCGTCGTCGCCATGCCGGCGCCGCCGTTTGCGGCCGCTGCGGTCGCCGCCGTCGCCGCCGTCGTGCGAGGACGGCTGCCCAGCGTCGGCTGCGCCTTGCGCCTCCGCGGCCGGCAGCGCCGTGTCTGTGCCGTCGCCATGCGCTGCCGCGTCCGCCTCGTCTGTTGACGCCTTTTCTTTTGCGTCGCTTCTGTCCTCGGCCTCGGCCGTTTTTGGCGGGCCGTTGAGGAAAAAGTCCAGGTCAATGAAGCCGTTCCCGACCTTGTAGACGTGCTTTGGCTTCTCGGCTTTTCGCCGCTTGGGTTTGGGTGCTGGCGTCGACATGGGTGGTGTGTGGTGAGAGGCTGCGGATGTTTTCTTCAGACGTGGAAAGCGAAATTTTAGTGTATGTCAATGTCACGTGATCACCAGCTCCCACTGGAGACAACATGTCACATCCCAGCCTTTTATTCGGTGATTTTTTTTGGTGCACTTTACGTGCACTCGTACAGTGACTCGATTACTCGTAAATAAACCACTTTCAGCTCAATATTCACAGCCTCCTTTCTGTCGTTCTCCCCAGTCTACCCGCTGTTATGCACTGTCGCACCTCGGGAGACCCACTTATCGTATAACACCCTGGAGCGCACTCACAGCGCCCTCCACTAAAACCCACGGTAGCTTCGTCAGCCTCGCCGTAATTTAGCGCCAAAGTGCCACCACGTGTTTTCGCTCTTCCTTCTTCCTCGACATCAACATCGACCATACGCATCACCACCCAGGACTCGTCGCCGCCGGACGCTCCGGATGCTTCGGAACGCTCGCTCAAGCCCTGAAGCGACGCCAGCCAGCGGCGAGAGCAATCTCCTGGCTTCTCTGCGTCCGTTCTCCTAGAGCTCTTTGGCCGTCCTCCTCGCCTCGACCTCGCCTCCCGCTCCTCAGCTCGCCATGGCGCAGCCGCTGGAGATAAGCGCCCTCACGCTCAACTGCTGGGGCCTCAAGTACATCTCGGACCTCCGCACGGAGCGCCTCGCCGAGATTGGCCGTCGTCTGGCCCGGATGGCCGCCCCGACAGCGCCAGAGGGCTCTCTGTCGTCATCGTCGTCGTCGTCGTCGCCGCCGCTGCCGCCGCTGTCGATTGTCGCGCTGCAAGAGTGCTGGTGCTACGAGGACTTTGCCACCATCCACCGCCTGACACGCCACGCGCTGCCCTATGCCAAGTTTTTCCACAGCGGCGTCTGGGGCGCCGGCCTCGCCGTGCTGTCGCGCTGGCCCATTGTCCAGACGACCATGACTCCGTACGCGCTCAACGGCCGGCCGACGGCGTTTTGGCGCGGCGACTGGTTTGTCGGCAAGGGCCTGGCCAGCGCAACGGTGCGCGTCGCCGCCGACACCACCGTCGAGGTGCTCGTGACGCACACGCACGCGCCCTACGAGGGCGGCAAGCCCCACGACTCGTACCTGCTGCACCAGCTGGCACAGACGTGGGAGGCCGGCAAGCGCATCCGCGCCGCCGCCGAGCGCGGCCGCCTGGTGCTGGCCATGGGCGACTTCAACATGACGCCCGACTCGCTGCCGTACCAGGCGCTGTTCCTCGGTGCACGCAACGGCGCCGAGGAGGAGGCCGCCGCGCCCGCGCCCGCGCCGTTTGCCCTCCACGACTGCTGGCGCGACCTGCATCCCAACGCGTCGCTGGGTGCCGCCAACCATCCGCGCGAGATCGCGCGGCAGCGCCGGCTCGGCAGCGCGTCGGCCGCCGCCGTTCCCACGGCCGCCTACAACCTCGCCGAGAACGGCGCCGCGTCCGACAACATCCTCAACACGTGGCGTTGGCCCAAGGACAAGCGCAAGCGGCTGCACAAGCTCTACCAGCTGCGGCAGAAGCAGCAGCAGCTGGGCGGCGGCGGCGGCGGCGGCGTCGACATCGACGTCGACATGGAGAGCGAGTTTGCCGTGGCGCCCGACACCCCCGACCCGCGCGCCAAGCGGCTCGACTACATCTTTTATGCGTCGCCGGCGACAGCGGCGACAGCAGCAACAGCCGCTGCCTGGCATACAAAGGCGGCGCGCGTGGCAATGGTGGACCGGCACCCGACCCTCGGCTGCTCGGTTAGCGACCACTACGCCGTGGCCGTGACCTTGGCACGGGGCGGGAGCCCTGTGCCCGCAGCATCTGCGGCACCTGCAGCACCTGCAGCCCCTGTAGCGCTGCCCGACGCCGCCAGCACGCTGGCCGCGCTCGACGCTCTCCTTGCCGAGTCGGACAAGTACATGGCCCGCGAGCAGAAGCAGCGCTTCTGGCGCAGCGTCCACTTTTTCGTGTCCCTGGCCGTCGCCATTGGCTGCTCGGTGGCCATCTGGTGGTCGCCGGCCAACTTTGTCGCCTTTCTGCTCATGCTGCTGGCCGCCCTTGGCCTGTCCACCGGCGTCGTCGACGGGCTCATGGCCCTGCTCTTCTTTGGCTCCGAGATCCGCTACATCAAGGAGTTCCACTGGGAAGTCACCAACGCCAGAGCCGCCGCCGCCGCCGCCAGCAGCTCGGCACGCACCCCCTCGTCTCACACAGACGACAAGTAGTTGCTGTGTGTACGCAGTACATGCCCTCTTTCGCTCTCTGTTCGCCTGTCTGGTGCGCAGCGCATTAGCCTTACTTATAATTAATACAATAGCAACATAATGATACTTAATATAGCCTATTCCAACAGCTCCCTTTCCAACCCCTGCCCGTGCATGCTCCAGTTGTCAGGGCTATACCCGGCCAGGCGCCCTCAACGCTGCGAGGCCGGCTTCCGCTCCCCTTGTATGCTCAAGGACAGCCTTGTACGGGCCCATTCTGCGCCACGTGTACCCCAAAAAGGCATTGCGCTTCCGCAGCTCCATCGATATTCTCTTTGTGTGCCTGTCACGCAAGAGCCGGTCCCGCGGTCGTCTCTTTTCCTTTTGTCCGTACCGCTCCACAAATCGGACAAGAGCCTCTCCGTCCGATCGAGACAGGCCCGCGGCCATCAGCTGCCCGATCTCGGCCTCAATGGCCTTGAGGCGCGACGAGTCGTAAGGCGTGGCAATCCAGCCGAGCGCCTTCATCTGCACAGTCACATCAAACGAGTCGAGCGCCTCGTCCATGCTGTCTGCCTCGGCGTGCTTGTTCTTGTCCATGGCGGCGTCGGCCTGGTTTGCCGTGTTGTTTTCCATGTCGGCCTTCATATCGGCTTTGTCGACATCCTCTGCAGCCGAATACGGCAGACTGTCTTCGTCTTCCGAGAACTGGCCCTCGTCAAAGTACTGGGTGTCGCATTCCGAGCGGATATTCGGCACAAAAGGCGGCGGCATCAGGTGCAGACGCTCCCACGGCAGGCCCCGAAAGAACTTGTGTGCCTTGATGTCCTCGGCGTCGTATGGAAACACGTACTGGCTCGCCATCGTCTGGGCCGCTGCGTGCCCGGGGCTGTCTCGGCGCGACGCATGGCCCGTCTCGGCCACCCTCATCATCTCGGCCAGGGCCGCATCCTTGAGCTGGTATCGCTTGGAGCACAGGCGGCGGGACTTGTCCGTCACCAGAGACGCCAGAAGCCGCTGGCATCGCCGTGATACGGGCGGCCAGGTCGGGAGGGCAAACGCGGTCTCGTGGTTCTGCAACATATTAGCGGCCACCCCCCCTTTCGGTGTAAACGTGCAACTCACGCAAATGTTCTTTTTAGTCTCGTTCCTGCCCTTTTCCGACAAAAAAGGCGTGCGGCCGTACAGGCACTCGTAAAAGATGACGCCGATGCTCCACTAGTCACAACGGCCGTCGTAGTCCTCGCCCCGGACCACCTCTGGTGCCATGTACTGGCTCGTGCCGACGACGCTGTTTGTCGAGACATGGTTCCCGCATCTGTTCCTCCACTGGAGAAGCGGCTCCTTGTCCCCCGTGTCGGGCTGCCGTTGGTGCTTCTCCAGGCTGGCCAGCATGCTGGCGCTGCAGGACATGACTCCGTGCGTGCCCAGGCTCTTGTCCTTTTGCTGGTCATGCTCGTCGCCGGCCACGTACAGACCAAGGCTCTGCAGCAGCGAGAATCTTGTGCTGCTGTAGTATCCAGAGTCGTGGCTCCAGTGGCCGTCAAAGGCCAGGCCAAAGTCGGAGATCTTGAGGTGGCCCGAGGCGCTGATCAGGAAATTGTCGGGCTTGATGTCTCGGTGGATGTACTGCAGGGCGTGTGCCTCTTCGACGCCAAGGATCATCTCCGCAATGTAGAATCGGGCCACCGCCTCGTCGAGAATGTTTTCCCGCATGAGAAGACTGAGAAAGTCCCCGCCAGGCATGTATTCCATGACAAGATACAGGTTGGCCACGTCTTGGAAGCTTGCCACCAACGGCACGGCCCTGCACTGCGTCAGCCAACATATACCTTCACACGCCACCTCACGTCCTGGAGAAGCAACAAAAGACCCACCAGTTTGACCCTTCGGATGCCACCAAAAAGTCGCGCTCGGCACGCATGTGGCCTTCTTGTCCCGACCGGATCATCTCCGACTTGCGAATCACCTTCATTGCGTACACCTGCTTCCTCTTTTCCCGGGCCACTTGAGGCCCGTCGCCGGACAGGACTTTTTCGCGGACGAGCCGCACGGTGCCGAAACTGCCCTTTCCAAGAGTGCTGAGTATCTCAAAGTCGGAAGCACACATTGCCGCTCCACTGCCTGCGTCGAGCAGCAGCGCGCGTGTACTTCTTGCCTTGAGGACGCGCAGCTCGCGCAGATGGTTCGACTCAGCCTGGTAGAAGGTATCCTAGTATGCTTTCCTTGTCTCGGGGCTCAGATTCCTCGCGCTGTACAGCTGGCTCTCCAGGTGGTGCATCCGCAGCGCGCGCGGCGTTGGTCCGCGAAGCAGTTCGTTGTAGTGTGTTTCGAAAAAGATTCTTGCGGCTGCAGCAAGCTCGACCGTCACTACCGTAGGCACCCATGGGGCCGGGGCGCCTTTGTGGATTGTGCCAAGAGTGCTTGGTTGCTTCGCCACCACGCTGTTCAGGCGCGCATCGCCCGGGCTCACGCCGCAGAGCGCGTCCGGCCGGAGCAAAGCGTGAGGTGGCGCTAATATTTGCCCGGGCAGCTTCCTGGCGTCCTGCAAAAAAGGCTTCAGCTGCAGAGCAGCATTTTCCTTGGAAGCGGAGACGGAGGCAATGCTGGCCACGTCCTCACAAGCACCCTTCCTGCTGCCGTCCTTTTCCGTCAGCAGGGACGACCCGCATGTCGACGGCTGCGTGTTTGGCGTTCCGTTGTTGGACGTTCCGTTGCCCGACGTTGGTGTCTGGCTCCCGCTGGCTGACTCGGCCGTTGCTTCAGGCAGCTCTTGCTCTCGGTTCTGGTTGGCAGTGGACGGAGTTATGTTTCGAGGCTTGCTGGGCCCAAAGACACCGTCGTCCTCGAGATAGTACTTCATGTAGTAGCTTCCTTTGGCCGTCGCCCCGGGGAGAACTTGGATAGGGCTCGACACGGAGCGCTTCTGGCATGTCGGGTCGCTGAAGACGGCGACTGGCGGCCGGGCGAGCAAGTCGCCATGCCTTTTGGCCTTTCCCCCATTGGCCGGTACCGTCTGCGTCTGCGTAGAAGACACGCCGAACGTGGGAATGTCCATTGCATACAAGCTCCTGCCTGCAGAAAAAAGAGAAGAAAAAAGGCGCGTAGGAAAAGCAGAGACGTCAAGACCGGTCGTGCTGCTGACTTGTTGAGATGCAACGATGCTGGAGCACAGGATGGCGGGTGAGCCTCAAAGAATACAGAAAATTGTAAAACCGAGCCAAAGCTGGCAGAAAAGAATAAAGAAAAGGGAAAGGGGTGGATGCCAGGAGGGAATGCAATACAAGAGAAAGACAAAAATAAAGAGGCAGTTCTGTCGCGAGCACTCTATACGGGACTGGTCTGTCGACAGCAGTTGGATCATCCCATGAGGTGGACAGACAGACAGCGACGGAGATCAGAAAAGGGGTAAAGAAGACAGAGCTATGCCGTGTCCACAGCCGGGACAAGACTTTCCAGATCAAAACAACCAGTCGACGAGGTGGAAGGTGCAGGGGCTATCCGACAGGCAGTTGCGTGCCGTCGGCCCCTCGTTCTTTCCGTATTGGATGGTCTATTATCGCGAGCAAACGGCAGGAGCGAGGCAGCCTTCTCCCGACAGCACAATCCCGGGCCTTGCAAAAACCGGAAGCAAAGCACAGGCCGCGAATCGACGAGGCTCTCTTGGGTCTCGGTGACGCCAAGGTCTGGTCCCACTTTTTTCGTGTAAGTCGTCTGGTCGCCAGACGTCGGTGACGGGGAGTCGGTGATGGTGCTCGTTGTCTGCGGCTGCTCTTTCCTTCTTTGCCGACAGTGGCGGCTGCCACAGGTAGGGCGCGGCTTCCTTGGGTGACGGCAAGGTGGTTGTCCTCCCAAGCGCACCTTCCGGGCGTGCTGTGGAACCTGTTTTTCCAATGACACCCTCTTGAAAATAAAAGCCCAAAATTGGCCACCGGCCATAAACACGACGTCACAGCCGCGCAGCGATCGCCAGCCGCCTCGACCACGAGAGCGCACAAACGGCAAGCGTTGTGCAAAACGGCACGCAGGGCCCTCGCAAGCCAGCCGGTGTGCAAATCAGGGTTGCCGCGTATCCATGCCGGGCGGTAGGGCCTTCAACGACTTTGCACTTCAGCATCATCGGCGGTTTCTTGGGCCAGACTAGGTCATATGGCCTTTGAGCGTCTTGGACGCCGGGGGCAGCTCGGCAGGCGCAGATCTTGTTTGTGCTCCTCGTCCGGCTCGGTGTCGTTGCATCGGAAATATCGATTCGCCACTGGCGAGGCGACAAGGCCAGGACGAAGCCCTCAGGTCTTGCGTAGGTCACATCAGAGCTGCCTATATATGACGGCGGGCAGGGCTGTGATGACGACCGAGGGACTGGTATGCATGACAAAATCCAAGAAACACAAAATCCAAGAGACAACATCGCACTGCGAGCCCCAGAATAGCGCAGCCCACAATGACATCCTATCACTCTGTCGAACGTCGGGGCCGCTCATCGCACCGGCACGGACACCACGACGACTATGCTCTTGACCATTTCGACGGCCGCGGAGACTACAGAGCCGTCAGCAGCTACCGCCCGTCGTCGTCTCGGCGCAGCAAAAGCAGCCATGCCCGGACAGAGCGCTGCCATGCCCAGCACCATGGCCGCGACCGTGGCCACTCTGATCACGCGCCCCGGCACGGCGGCTCATCGTCCCACCAACCTTCCCCGTATCCTCCCCGAAGTGCGTCCGCCTCGCGCGAGCTCCGCCACATCGTCACGTCGGCACTCACGGCCGGCGCTATCGAGGCGTTTCGACTCCGCAACACGCCCGGCAAGTGGGCAAGCGGCCACAAGGGCGGTCGCGTCGCCACGGCGGCCATTGGCGCAGCGGTTGCGGACACGGCCGTTGAACGCAACAACGTCAACGGCAAACACGCACGCCGTCACGTCGTCGAGGCGGCCGTGGCAGGGCTGTTGGCGGGCCGGCTTCTAAACGGCAGTCGAAAGAAAAAGTAACGAGGAAGGACACGGTTGAAGGGTCTGTACGTAGTGGCAAGGCTTGGAGGAGTGGACATTGTCAGTTTTGTCTTGTTTCTGACGGCCATCGTCTGCATGAAGGGTTGTGTATTTTCTTTGTGTATCTTGTGTTGCTTTTCTCGTGCGATTATTTTGTTTATTTTTTTACACGGTCTCGAGGTTGTTAATTGTATGCCGCAACTTGTTTTCTGTCGAACCCCCCTCCCAAGAAAAATCATTTTGGTAAAAAAATAGATGGACAAACGACAAGTTCTGCAGCTGCCAAGAGACAAAATGCAATATTACTTGTCATGGTGTACTGTCAGACGAGAGACAAGAAATGAGTACACACCCAGTGCTACGGAGATTTATGAAACGGCTCACGTCGGTGGTCCGACAGTCTCAGAGGGTAAGACATATCCCAAGCCTCGCTCCTTGGCTGTCTTTCCTTTCTGGGAATCTTGGCGTCTTGTTTTGTGGGAGAGTGAGATAAGAACTGCGAGCTGTGAGTGTAATTGAATGACGATTAAATAACAGCCGGACGAGGCAGAAACCACTGGGTCGTTTGACATTGGGCCCCCAAGGATTCCGGGCCTCTGATCAGCATGGCAGCTGCGCATTTTAGAAAGAATAAAAAAGGAGCCTTATGACGTCCTCGGTAGCTTTTGAAGGACCTGCCGGTGTGAGCGAGAGCCGCGTGGACCTGCGATGGCCTGTTAATACGGGAGCATCCTCAAGTACAAAGTATGTTCGTACAATTGTCGAGTAATTTGGCCATGCTGTGGCAGTCTTCTTACGTTGAACGGAGCCAATGCCACAGAAATGCCGGAACATCTCGTCCTGCACACTGGGCACATACGTTTTATTTGGATTTGTCTCTTCTGCTTTTTAACTTTCTACTGAATCCCTTGCACCCCATGCAGAATATAGTTTCAAGGAAACTGTAGACTGGCTGAACAGGCGAGGCAAAACACAATCCCTTTTCAGTTTTGTTTGCCATAGGAAACAGCACGTGACCAGTTATTAACGCTTTGTAGCGCGTCTCGATATAATTGTGGTTTTCAGATTTTGTCTTGGTTTTCGTGCTGGGGAGGCTCGAAATAAACTATCGAATGACGATCGTCGGAATTGAGCACTGACGGAGACAGTCAAGCGACAATACTACGGCGTGAGGAGAAAAACGGAAAGAAACACAAGACTTTTCATAGCTGCCCAACAACAGGGGTCCCTTGACAGGACCTGCCTTTTTTCCTTTTATTTTTTTTTTCAGCCTCTGCTTCCTTCCTGTCGTTGCGGGAGCTTCCTCGGGCTGTTTTACAATAAACGTCTGACGAGCAGCAAACACGGCCGGCTGAAGCACGCTGTACTCGAGTAGGCGCCTGCACCTTATTTTATAGCGTCATCCCACTGTCGCCGTCCCTCTGTCGCACTGCGCCGCACATCTCACGACGACGCAGAGGCAAACTGATAAGAGAGGTTGCCGACAGTAAAAGGCTGGACAAAGGCATGGCAAGACGGTGCAATGGCAATGCGTAAAGCAGCCTTGCCATTGGCGCGATAAAGACGACTAGGAGCATCTGCGGCCTCTGATTGGCTGCCAGCACAAGCAGCGAAGCTTGTTTTAGACGAAAGAACGTGAAAGAGAAACCTCAGCAGTGGAGGCCCGAGGCTGGCACAATTCTGCCCTCCTATTGGTCAATGGCTCCCAGGACTCTGGCACGGCTCGTTTGCGCGTGCTCGTGTTGATCCCTGCTCGCCTCGTTCATGCCAATTTCGCCGGCAGGGCCCTGGCCGCTGGGCATGCCGGGCAAACAGGCGCCTGGGCTTGTTTTTTATCGCGTGGCCTGGACTGGCTGCCAGGCGGCTGGTTTGCTAACGGTTTGCCGCTGCAGTACATAACTTTTAAGTAACAGAATGCCTATTTGGGGTAGAGTAGTAGAGGGCCAGGCGGCCGGACCCACTTTGCTGGAAGAGACGGCAGGCAGGAGCGGGCAGCGGGACAAGGCCGCTGGCGTGGCCGCAAGGGCAAGGAAGGAACGACACAAACTCACGGCGAGAACAAACAAAAGGAGCGGCAGGGGCGCCGTGCCGTGGGAGGGGAGCAAAGGGCGGCGGCGTCACGTGTAGTATCTGACGTGGGAAGGAGCGATGCAGTCTGGCAAGGGTGCAGATGCAGACAGGTTATGCGCCTTGCGGCTCAACTTTGATCTGTCGTCTGATATTAGATTTTTTTTGAAAAAAAAAAAAAAAAAAAAACCGTACCCGAATGCCCTTCACCCCCCATCTTTTCCTTCTAGAACGCTATTGTCCGCGCTACCACCAGGTCTGAAGCCGCTTTGTTAGGCTTTGTTAGCAGGCACACCTCCGCAATCGGCAGGTGCAAGGTCGCTGTTTCCCCTGCCGGCTTGCGCACACCAAACGAGCGTACGGCGGGTGCGTAAATGCGAGTCACAAGTGGGGTCCGGGGAAGGCGCAAAGTGGAAGCACCGTCATCCAACGTGACTGAAGCGCCCCGAGGCCTGCATATGGACTGTCATTTTCTTTACTCGTATGTGTTCCGCGGATATCGGCCACTACAGGCGTGGTGCAGTGACAAAAGGCTTTACACGAAAATATCGTGGATGGGAGCGTGGGTACATCCGCCGAGAACTGCACGCATCATGTCCCCGAAATGTTTTGACATTAGCAGCACTTGCAGTGTCTGTTTTATTTTACTAGCATGTTAACTTACAACTTTGACATGTGCTCCCCTTTTCTCATACATGATGCTCTGATTATACCCAGGTAGCCAGATGTCGATCCTGGGAAAGACGAAGCTCGGGTCACAAATAAAAGGCAATAAAATGCATACGAAAAAGGCAAAGTGAAAAGTGAAACAGGCACAGGGAAAGCACCACCTTGGCCATGCCCCGTGGCTTGAAGGTTTTTCCTACAGGAGGGCGGACTTGCCATATGTTGCGTGCAAAAGTGAGAGGGGAAAAGGCTGCCATATTTGCAAAAAGAGGAGATGGGACTTGAAAAACAAGGCTATCATGCATGCATCCCAAGGCGAGGAGACAACAGGTCATGCCGACGAGAAAAAAAGAAAGGGAAAGGGCCGGCGTCTCAAAAAGGAGAACGGGAGGCGACGTGATGAGCAGATGAGCAGATGGTGGGATGTGAAGTCTTACAGGCGAGACAAGGATCACACTGCGCGATTTCGGCTGTACACCACCTTCTGTGCACGCAGCTTTGCGTACAATATTGCTTTACGGCATTGCCTCATCGCCACTGCCGCTTTCCGCATGCCGCAGTCCGATCCAAGGGCCCGTAGATCCTGGGGCATATCAAGAGCCAAAAGCACAAAACACCAAAAGCGGCAGTGGGTGGCGGTGGCCGTGGTCGCCGCGTGGGGAAGATCCAAATACGGCAAAGAGCAAGGGACGAGATGCACCTCACGAGCAGACCTGGCCAAACCCTGCTTTGGAGGCCCGTCTGATCCACGAGCGGCCATTGGATGCTGGACAACGACGTTGCGCCCAGAGCCAGGCTGAGAGCTGTGTGCATTGTTTTCGGGAAGATGGGGGGCAGGGCCGAGAAAGCATCTGATACGCAGAGATGAGGTGCGAGGACAATGTATACTACCTTGGAGCATCAGGGTGCACACGCCCACACATCACCATCCCGTGCGTGCTGAACGGTGGCGGGCGCGGAATTTTGCCAATTTCCAATTGTAAATTGTCAACAAGGCGCGGGTGTCTCTGCTGTACGAGTACGAATATGTCATTGTCTTTTCTCCTGGCGGTTGCTGCTGTTCAGCAGAGATAGCTCTTGCAGAAAGGCACCTCCGCCGTTTAAGACCGGACAATGAATTTCGTCCCGCGATCTGACGATGCTTCGTTTGTTTGAGATGCCGGTTTTTCTTCCTTCCTCGCCCCCCCTTTACCTTGTTCAGCCAGGTCCCAGCTGCCTGCTTTCACCACGAAATTTGTAACAAACGGAAGGGGCGTGGCGCCAAGTCGAAAGTGGGGACGGGGAGGGGTGGATCTACGAGTATGGATATGCGTCAGCAAACATAAAGAGACGAAGTCGAAAAGTATTCGTATGTGAACTTCGTACGAGTATGTGGCTTGCAGTCCATGAGAAAAGTATCTTACGACGTACAAAATAGAACAACGCACTCGTGGAGACGGAACGAATGCAGTCAGCCTTCCTCGAGCTCCTCGACCGACAACGGTCGCTCCTGCCCTGCAGGCGGTTCACGTCCATCTTGCACGCTTTGCATCTTGGCATCGCAGCCGTGCCTTTTTGTTTGCACACCCTCCCACTCGCTCCTGCCAGTGCTCTTGCTCGCGTTGTCTTTTGCGCACGCGCACATCGTACGCTGTCTGCCTCTTTCCGTACCGGCACGCCCCCATGCCACCGTAGGGGAGGAGCGATGGGCGTGCCGGTGGTTTACGAGTACACGCTAGGCCATGCCGCCGGGGTGGAACGGGAAACGGGGGCGAAAAACTCTTCGTCCAACTGTGCAAATGCTGGAGCGTTTTCTCCCGCCTTGTCTCTTGTTTCCATGTACGAGTACGAATCATCCAATCCAGACGTTCCGCGTACCTTTCACATTGCCTTTACCTTCGTTCTTGCCGTCACTGAGAGTCTTCCTGCCTCGGCGTGCCTGGCTCCTTCCTCCCACCCACGCCTGGCGTTTCGCTCTGTATTCAGGAAAGAGCCATCCGTAGTGCCTAGCATGCAAGGTCGACAGCCCCTTCCCTTTCCTCCACCCAAGGCTACGGAGTATTTGCTATTTTGTTTTCTAAAATGGCTCCTTCCTTCTTATCCACCCGTAGTGTATGGCCGGCGTCGTCGCTGGAGGCGATCCCAAAAAAGCGCTTGCTCCATATCCCCCATCGTCCACACTTGTACATATAGATGCTGTGTTCCGGGACCTTTTCTTGTTCTTCGTCTTGTTCGTTAGACCTCTCGACTCGCGACTCTCCGTCACTTTTGCATCTCTCCGTTCCTTTCTCTCCTCTTGGACACCTCGCCACACTCCTTTTGTTTTCTTTTCCTGTTTCATCATTCCATCATCCGTCTTCCTTGCATCCAGCTGCATCCAGCTGCTTCACCGTGGCATCTCGCCGGCAGAGTCGCCGTTCAGCTCATCTGCCATTGCGCCGCCTGTGACGGTTGCAGCCAGCAACCCCCCGGGCGCTGCTGACGCCACCTCGACATCTTTTTTCTCTCCCCCTCCTCCTCCTCGACACCCGCCCCTCTCGACCATGTCCTATTCGTGGACCGGCGCGCCGGCCGTCTTCAATGGCACAGACAGCGGCACCGGCGGTGATTCCGGTATGTGGCCCGTCCGGCACGGGCGGCTTTGTGCGTGTGCAGCCCGCTAACAACCCGCAAGTCACCGAGAACCTCAACCAGTGGTACCAGACCGGCGACCAGGCATTCATCATCGTGGCCTCGTGCATGGTGCTGATCATGGTGCCCGGCATCGCGTTCCTGTACTCGGGCCTCGCGCGGCGGAAGTCGGCGCTCTCGCTGATCTGGGTGTGCATGATGTCGTTCAGCGTGGTCATCTTCCAGTGGTACTTTTGGGGCTATTCGCTCGCCTTTAGCAGCACGGCCACCAACGGCTTCATCGGCAACCTGCACCACTTTGGCCTCCGCAACACCCTCGCGGTGCCCTCGCCCGGCTCGCCGCTCATCCCCGAGCTGCTCTACTCCTTCTACCAGATGCAGTTCTGCGCCGTCACGGCCGCCCTCGTCGTCGGCGCCACGGCCGAGCGCGGCCGCGTCATCCCCGCCATGGTCTTTACCTTTTTCTGGGCCACCATCGTCTACTGCCCCATCGCCTGCTGGGCATGGAACGTCAATGGCTGGGGCTTCCAGTACGGCGTGCTCGACTACGCCGGCGGCGGCCCCGTCGAGATCTGCTCGGGCGCGTCTGCGCTGGCGTACTCGTGGGTTCTCGGCCGCCGCAACGAGAAGATGATGCTTAACTTCCGCCCCCACAACATCTCGCTCATCACGCTCGGCACCATCCTGCTCTGGTTCGGCTGGCTGGGCTTCAACGGCGGCTCTGCCTTTGGCGCCAACCTGCGCGCCACCATGGCCTGCTGGAACTCGTGTCTCACGGCCATGTTTGCCGCCATGACCTGGTGTCTGCTCGATTTCCGCCTCGCCCGCAAGTGGTCGCTGGTCGGCTGGTGTTCCGGCACCATCTCAGGCCTCGTCTCGGCCACGCCCGCCTCGGGCTTCATCACGCCCTGGGCCAGCATCATCCTCGGCGTCGTCACCGGCATCTGCTGCAACTTTGCCACCAAGAGTGAGTCCCCCCTTTTCCCTGCGTCTGTTCCACGGGACACCGCTAACCCAACCCCTTCCCTCCTCAGTCAAGTTTGTCCTCCGCATCGACGACTCTCTCGATGTGTTTGCTGAGCACTGCGTCGGTGGCATCGTCGGCCTCATCTTCAATGCCTTTTTCGCCGCCGACTACATCATCGGCCTCGACGGCGTCAACAACGGCATGACGGGCGGCTTCATCAACCACAACTGGCGCCAGCTGTACGTGCAGATTGCCTACCTGCTGGCGGCCACTCTGTACGCCTTTACCGTGTCGGCTCTGCTCGCCAAGATCATTGACTTTATTCCCGGCCTGCACCTGCGCGCCAGCGAAGAGGCCGAGCTGCTCGGCATGGACGACGACCAGCACGGCGAGTTTGCCTACGACTACGTCGAGGTGCGCCGCGACTACCTGGCGTGGACGCCCGCCGAGAAGGACCCTAAGGAGAACGGTGTGCGCATCATCCCGCAGCATGGCATCGAGGGCCACCAGATGCTCATGAACGGCACGCGCCCGCCTTCGCTGGCCGCTGCGTCGTCTGCGGATGCCGAGGACCGCGCTTATCTCAACAGCCAGAGCAGCAACGGCAAGGAGCGCAGTTTTGGCAGCACCGGCCGCAGCCGGCCACAGCTAAAGACAGCGCCTGGCCCCGAGGACGGCGTGCAGAACGAAAAGACTGCTAGCCAATAAGCCATCTGCGTCTGTCTGTCCGCTCGCATTTTCGTTTCTCTTTTTTTTTCTTCTTTTCTTTTCTTCGGTCTTTTTTGGCCCATCTCCGCATAGACTTTCGTTTCCACTCGCCGCCTCTTACTTGCATTCCTGGGGAACCGGGTATGGGGGGCAGAGACAACGCAGACAAAAGCTTGGTGTTTGTTGCATATTGCAGCGTTTTTCGTCTGTCGACTTTCTCATTTCTTGTCTTACCACATACAGCCTTGCTTTGTCTTTTGTTTATCTTCTTTTGGCTATTTTGTCTGGGAGATCTTTTTGGCTATGGGTCGCGTGTTTATTTTTGGATGGCATTCTGTCGAATGGTCAAATACCCACTCGCTGGCATACATGTATTATTTCCTGGCTGTTTGTTTTGTACTTTATCATGGTTTACCTCATTGGCAATCTTTTTATTATTTCGTCAGGCATCCAGACTTTGCTTGATCGCTTCCGATAAGCCGGCAAGCCAGCTCATCGATCTTGGCTGCAGCTATTATCTTTTCGAGGACCTTGGCAGAGATCCACCACCCCAAACTCGTTGCCGTCCGGATGCCCCTCTCTTGGCTAATGTCTTGGCCCGCGTCTCGCCCGTAGCCAAGACGGATTAAGCAGACAACAACACCAGAGAGAGAAGACAGCACCATAAGATCGTCAGTTTTACACGCCTCACGGAAGTAACAAGGAGAGAAAAGGCACAGACCCTCCAGCAGCCTACAGACGCCGTTGACGTCAGTCTAGTCTTCACACGCCCCTCATCGACGAATCCGATTCCCGGCCCCAGATCTCGGCACTCTAAGCCCTTCATAGCTCCATTTTACGAAACTACTGCATCTTATGATGTGCACTAATGAACAAACGGCCATCCTGCGGAGAGCAGAGTGCAATTTTTACAGTGACGCCGACATGGGAGACGTGGACTGGGTCGGGCGGCATCTTATCTTTCTCGAGCACGGGCGGCCCCACGCCGGAAGCCGGGACCAGCCAGTCAAGCCACTCACGGCCCAGATTTGAGAGCCGTAGGCCCACTTTTTTCCCTTTCTGGACGGCAGCCTTTATCTTTGAACGACCGAGTCGCATCCGCCCGTTTACAACGCAGAGATACGGCCATCTGCCCCCTGTTTTCAGCCTTTTTTTCCATGCACACTTTTCCCCGTCGTCTCTCCTCTCTTTCCTCTTCTCGTCCTAGGCCTTGCTTGTCGATGCAGTTCTCCGCGTTCTCCTCTCCATCCGGGCCTTGGTTCTATGCACACGCCCCCTCCTCTTCCAAGGTCCATGCTGAAGCCGCCCATTATCTTAATTTACTTTATCCAGAACACGTTATTTGTTCCTCCGGCCCCTTCGGCTCCGCCGCAGTGGGCGCCTAGCTGGGAAAAACTCTGCTGGGAAAGAGGCGCCTGTGTCGGCCACGGCGAGAAATGGCCTTTTGAATCACCTTTTTTCTTTCATGACTCCCCATCGCTTCCTCCGTATTACTATGCGTGTGAAGTCCGGACGGCAGATCTGCCGCTATTTTTCTCGTCTGTCTGGTGACGCGAGTAAACCTTTTGCCTTTATGTACTTTTCCCTTCCTATTTTTTTCATGCAAAAAGGGAACCTGGTTTCTTCTGTTTACGTCACGTCTCCGGCCGGCCTCTCCGCTTATACGACTCAGGGCATGCCGAGCCTCATCACCCATCGCATACCCGTAGGCCTCTGCCAAGCATCCGTCGTTCACGCCATGTACAAGACTGTCACTGCAATTTTTGTCTTGTCATGTGCTTGTGCAGTAGTACTCGTATGGAAAGCGTGCCACCTAGCAAAGATCATTCTCCTTTTCGTCCATTGTATCCAGTCTCGTGCCGGCGTCATGCGTCTATACGCCGGGCTGCTCGGCCCGGCCTTGCTGTTGCACCACCAGGTCCAGGTCGTGTCTTTCCCTCTCTCGGCCCTGCGCGTCTTTCAGCCACTGCAGGACGGTCCGGAGCGTAGGCCGGCCATGGGCTGACGTCTCAAAGCCGGGCCCGGGCTCGTTGCCGTCGTTGTCATTGCCTTTTCTGTACTCCTTGACCGCGTGCCTGTCTTTGGCTTCTTGCAGGAGCCGCTCGTTTCGCTTTTCGATCCAGGCCTCGCCCTCTGCGAGCCGCGTCTGCCAGAAAGCGCGCGCCTCGGACAGTATGTTTTCGGAGACTATCTTGTAGGCCGGTTTTGGTTTGCTGGCGCTGCCGTCGGCATCGCCGCCAGCCTTGACAAGATCCGACGCGTCGAGGTCCTTTTTCATGTACAGCTTGCTGTTCTGGCGCACAAAGCGGGACTGCTCCCGCGCGCCCGTATCGCCGAAGCACCTGAGGATCAACGCCTGCATCTCGGGCGGCGTGCGCACAAACTCGGGAAACTCGAGCTCCGGCTCACGCGGGTACGACTGCCACATGGCGCCGCGGTGCGGGGCGGCCATGCCCTCAAAGATGCACCACAAGAGGCGGCCGAGCATGTACACCATGGCCGCCTCCTGCTCCGGGCGCGTGAGGCAGTTCCAGGCGACGTTGTAGCCAAAGGGCGGGTTGGAGTACTTGGCCTCCCTCTCGAGGCGGATCACCGCGTGGCGTCGCGCCGTGGACGCATCGTTCCATCTCGACAAGGACGGACGCGCGGCAGCGGCCGCGTCGTAGCACGCCTTGAGCTTCTCCTGGTACGCGACGCACACGTCGGCAGCGTTGGCAAAGTCGTCGTCGCTGTCGTTGTCGTCGCCGTCAAAGGCCAGGATGCGCAGGTTGTCAATGTAGTCGACCTCGGGCGCCGAGAAGCAGGACCACACGCCGCGCTGCTCAAAGTCAATGAGCCCGACGTCGGCGGCCGAGCTCATTTCGGTGATGAGAACGTTGTCGAGGCGCAGGTCCGGGTAGAAGCTGTTCCCGTTGTGCCACGTGTGGCACAGCGCGTCGGTGATCTGCGCGGACCAGCGCAGCTGCGCGTCGTAGGTGAGGTTGCCGTGGATGCGCAGCAGCGGCAGCGTGTCGCGCAGCGAGCCCTCGGCGTAGTATGGAAGGACGAAGCCGACAACGCCCGTCTTCTGGCCAAACAGGCACTTCTTGGAGACAATGTACAGCGGCTTGGCAAAGATGTGGTCGTGGGGCGGCACATTGACGAGGAGGGTGCGCAGCTCTTGGTACATGAACTTGACGTTGCTGGTGACCGACTTCATCACGTACAGATGCGGCCGTTCGTAGTCGTCGTCTTGAGCGTGCCCCTGGCCTGCTGCTCGCCGCCTGGTCTGGCGGTGGCGGCTTGCGGCCTCCTTGGCCTTGCTCTTGTCGAGCGTGATCCTCACGAGGCTGATGCTGTCTTGCAGCTGCCCGACAAGCTGGACCATGGAGATGTCGAGCTCGAGAGGCAGCGCGTCCGCCTGGCTGTCGGTGAGCCCCCACATGTATCTGAGCTGCTGCAGCGATACGAGGTTGCGCTCCAGCTCGTAGTTGGGCATGATCTCGACCCGGGCTTGGGTGACGTCGTGCGAGAGGTTGCCGATGCTGATCCTCGAGCCAAATGGGCCCTGGCTGAAGAGCTTGGCGATGGCACGCGGGCTCAGCTGGCCGTCCTCCTGCGCGGAGTGCCAGGTGAGAATGTTGGTGAGGTGCGCCACGATGCCGAGCGTCCGCCCGCGCTTCCAGTCCCTGATGTGGTAGGCCTTGTCGAGGTCCAGGACTTTGCGCAGGGCTCTCGGTTGCTTCGCCGCCTCTGCAATGTAAACGTCGATGCGCATGGGTGGCAGCAGGAACGGCAGGTGCAGCGGGCGGGCAAAGAACTGCGTTCCGAGCCCGGCCATGCCCTCCACAGCCCACAGTGCCTTGCCCACACGCAGGCTGTTGATGCGGTTCTTGGGATTCAGCACGGACACGTCCCAGACGGGGTCGTTGCTGCTCGCGGGCGTAGCGTCCTCGGCGATGGACGGTGTGGCCACGCCTTCGCAGCCAGAGCCCGCACTGCTGCTGCCGCCGTCGGACTCGTCCTCGACGTACGCGGCCGTCGGATGGACAGCATGGTGGATGTTTCGCCAGCTAAAGTCCATTGCGTCGGGCGGCTGCTGTGTGGCCGGCGTGCGGGGGGGAATCTGGTGATGTGGATGTGGCGATGCGATGCAAATCTGCAGAACAGAGGAAAGAGTGTAGAACTCGGCAGTGTCCTCGCCAGGAAGGCGCGGACCCGCGTCCGCTGTCAGTTTATTATAACCGGCAGTCGTGACTTCCACGCGATGGCTCCCGCAGGGAAGGAGCAACAGAGGGATCCGGACCGCAGATACGGAAGAGAGGCAATCTACAGAAATGGCCGCCGCAGCGACAGCGCCGGCAGACTGGCAACGCTGGCTATGTCCTGCTCTCCGTGCTGTTTCACGCGCTCTGCTCTCTTTTGTTTTTAATCTCTTCGATGCAGCTTGCCGCGACTGGGTTGTGGCGAGTTGCGGTTGCGGTGCCCTCTGATTGGTCCAGTCAGAGTTACATGTATCTTACGTATTGCTTCAGCTGCCGAGAAAAGACAATGCAGCATGCAGCAGCAGGCAGCAGCAGGCTAAGCAGACTCCTTTGCTTTTCTCCGGCGCGGTGAATGGACAGAGTGCCGAAGCCGCAGTGAGTGTGAGGAGAGCAACTGTTCGAGGCTGGCCGTCTGCGGCTCGCATTGGGCGGTGGAGGACCGACACCACACCGGCAGAAAGAAGACGAACAAAAGGGAATACGAGTCGTAGCTCTCAGCTGCGCCGGTTGATACATGTCGCTGTGACGAGGCTTGGGCCGCCCATCCTTCTGCAGGATGAGCTATGGACTGCATGGTACTCACGCTGCACTCCATCACATGTGATGGGGAAAGTCGGACATGGGCTCCTGCAGGCTCGGAGAATTGGAGATGACGTGGAAACGACAAATGTCCAGAGGACAGCGGAAAATAAGTGTGAAGCAAAAGGCAAAATACACAATATACCATACAAAAGGAGGCGATGAGTCGATCTGAAAGCGTGCTTCGTTCGGGCCACAAGAGGAAGCAATAGCGCCGTGTACAGACTTGGAAGGAACGACTAGGCAATGTAAGAAACATAGAGAAATATATGCACAATATGCAAAAGGCTACTAGGCACTGTCCGGTACTTGGCAGATGCAGGCGAGCACCCCGAACATTGCGCAATGAAAAAGACAAGCAGAAATGCAAGGATGACTGCCCGGGGTGGGCCTTCTCTGACCGAGCGGCTCGCCCTCCTGCTGGCCATCTGCGCGTCCTCGTTGGCCGGGGCCGGCCAGCCTCCGAGTTTCGGCAGAAAGGACGGCAGAAAGGACGGCAGAAAGGACGGCAGAAACAAGGCAGACAGGGACGGCCGGTGAGCAGTGGAAAAGACGAGGCAAAGCAGCAAACGCCCGAAAAGGAAAGAAAACAAGGAGGGAGGGGGACGCCGCAATACGGGAAACACATATGCAGGACTCTGACCGATAGCGACGCAGGAGCCGAGCACAGCGGTATGGAGACGGTGCATGGATGTTCATGGAGGGCGCCCAGAAGGAGGTGGTCTGTCTGTCCTGTGTCGGTTGGCTGGCTCAACGAATGTCGAGCATCGTCGGGTGAGACGATGGTATGCGACACCGGCCGCTGAAACATGCAGTGTGCAGTGTGCAGCTTGCAGCTCTAGGCCACGAGGAACGTTTGGACCACCACAGCGAGAAAAAAAAACAAGCTCTCGTATGGGCCAAAAAGAGGGGAGGAGGGGAACGGCGGGTTGCTAGGACCAGTGAAGCAATGGAAAGATCTGGAACGATGGCAGACGAGTCTCGACTTGGACTTAGGAGACGGACCGCGAAAGACCACACTACGAGTAGTTGAAGGCGCTTCCGTGCAAGAGCCCACTCTCGGCTCTTGCACTTGTTGACCGGTCGGATGTACCAGCTTGTTCCCCGGGCTGGAAGCGCAAGGGAGGCTTTGGCGCGAGAGGATGACTCCTTTTCTCTTTCCACTTTGTATACGCTTCTGGTTCAGACCTTTTTTTCAGTTACTTTTTCTTCCCCTCTTCCCCAGCGAGTGCGGTTGCACAGCAGGATGGTGCCCGGTTTTTCTTTTCTCGTTGCCTTTTTTTTGGGGCAACCAAGTATTCCGGCATAACGCCCTACAGAGCCCCAAGCAAAGAATCGAAGAAAGAAATGGAAGTTTTACCCCTGCAGTTCGTCCTCTGCTTCCCCAATCCCTAATAATACGCCATGGCCGTGTTGGTACGTGGACGGAGGAGGCGCCAGATAGGCCGGGAATTTTTTGCTGCTTTTGACGTATATGTACATATACAAGAGGACAATTTTGGGGGGGGAGGACCGATCGGAGGGCTGAAAGGATTCGTCTCTGCCGTGTTGTGATGAGCCAGTTGGATGGGGAGACGTCTGTCAAAAAAAGGTAATCAACACAACCACGAGAAACGAGACTAAAAAAAGTGCCTTTGCATAATAATAAAAAACCAAAAGTCTGGAAGTTTTTATCAAAGACACCAGACAAGCACCAACATTGCCAGCTGGCCGTACGTCTGTCACTTTTTCTACAACAATTGGGTGTATGTGTGTGAAGCAATAAAAGCGGAAAAAAGGCGCAAATATAAAAGAAAAGCCAAAAATGTGACGGGGAGGGGAGGGCGGCGGTACTTTTGTTGCAATGCAAGACACAAGCACAACGAATCAGGGCGGAGAGAGTCGATCAGATGCAAATGCAGCCTTGCCAAAGTGTGCGTGTAGGATAATATGTGGATGCGAGAGGAAGCATCCGGTGTGGTGGGCCGTTCTGTTGATGCGTTTTGACGGGAGAATTGTCGGTGATTTTTGCTTTCTTCTCTTTACTCGTATTTGCTTTTCCTCCAGCTCTCATGCTGATCGGCTGTGACAGGCTGGACGATGCAAGGGATTGCCTCTGGGATGGACGTCCAGCTCGACGGATACAAGCAGCCACGGACGAGCTGGGATGCTTCTGTCGGGCTCCATTTTGCCCTTGCATTATTGGTGCGCGCTGGTCACATTCCTCACCCCATTTTTTTGCTTGCCGTCTTTTGGTCGCCGTCCTGTTTCTCTTTCCATTTTCTTTCCATGTCCCATGCCCTCCCATATTCCATTTTCCATCTTCCATCTTTGATTTCCATTTCCATTTCCATCTTCTCCTTGAACAGCTCGTCCGACGAAAAGACAAAGGCCGGCTTTGCATCATTGCATTGTGGTAGAGGTCCTTGGGTAAGAAGGCCAACAAGACGAATCGAGAAGGTCCCCAGCCGGGGTCTAACGTCTTCCTGCGGAGCTCCCACCTATCCTCGTATCTGGCTCTCGTTTGGGGGATTCCTCCATCTGGCAATACTCCGTGATTCTAGACCAAAGTAATACAACGGCGAGCTGCAGAGCGCAAACGGAATGTGGACAAACGAAAAATGTGGTTCGGAGCTCGCTTGCCCGGAAAAGCGGTTTGCTAGGACCGCAGCTGCCACTTGGATCGACAAATGATACGAATGTCGATCTGGCTGTCCAGGGCGTGTGGGTGTCCCTCGCGGTCCAGTCTTCTCCACCACCCCCGCGGAGGACGACGCTTTGATCGCCCCTTTGCTGCTTGATAAGACCCAAAGACGCTGCTGAGGGTCCTCTGGGTCCATCTCATCGCAGCGATGCATCGTGATTCGTAGGCAGGCTGCCGCGAAAAGAGACCGATGGGCGATGCATCGGGCGAAGCCAGTTCCGAAGGAGATAGCGTGCGGAGCCATCTTCTTTTGAGCGTCTGGGCGTCTTGTTTTCTCTTTCCCTCGCACGGAATGCCCTCGGTTGCATCGTGTCCTGCCGGGAGCCGCAACCCCTCGGGTTTTCTTCTCCCCTCTCCCTCTCTCCCCTTCTTCTCCTTTCTTCTCTCCCGGGTTGGTCCCACCCCTTTTCCCTGTCGTGCCTCCTCGTCTCGTCCTTTATTTGCTTCCCCCAAGCAGGACAGGCCTTGTGCCGCCGAAGAGTCTCCTCCCAGAAATGGGGTCTCGGATGCTCGTGCGCCGTTTGCAGCCTGTATATGTACACAGTCGTATATGCAGGTGTGCGCGTTGCGTGCCCACTCGTTCGAGTTATCGGAAGAGATGCACTGCAACGCTGGCCGTCTCTCCGCATCTCGTGCTGTGGGCTTTCTGCTGCGTCGTCTGAACTGTGCCGACGTGCCTTTGCATCGAAGCAGAGCGTCAGCCGACGAGACGGGCTGCCTGGACCCTGTGTTTTTGCGAGATGCGTGTGCATCCTCCGCAGGTCCAGACTGGCATCCGGGCAGCGTGTTGCGAGCAGTCCGACCTGCCCCGTCTCGGTCCGACGTGGGATTAGCTAGCACGAAACCGTTGAGCCGTCCCCTCGTTGCCGCTGGTAGTGTCCGCTACAGTGGACTAGCATATCGTAGCCCAGCTCACGGGTTGACAGTCGTGACAGTCGATCTTAGCGTGCGGAGCACCTTCTTGTCAAGCCCGATCATCATCGTGCTGCGGGCATGCATCGCGTCGAGCGTCGCCTCGCCTGCCAGACGCTTGCCGGAGCATTTCTGGTCTCTCGTATCTTGCCCGATGCTCTCCATCTCTGGGTCTTGCTGGCTTGCTGTTGACCGGCAGAGACAGTGGACCATCGAGTCGAGGCCGCGGCTGGCTCATGTTCCCTTCCTTACCCTCCTTTCCCTCCTTTCCCCTTGCATTCGCCGTCGTGCGCTAACTGATAACAACACAGCGCGAGCGCTCGGCGCAGGCCCGGCCAAAAACAAGCTGTGCTGCCATGCTTCCCCGCCTCGCCGCCTGCCGTCTCGCGTGCAGTCGGGCACTGGCATATCGTTGTCCTTGCCGGCAGGACAGGACGGCCAGGGCCCTCGTGTGTGTCTTTGGTTGTCAGTTGGATCATAGTGGCCCTGGACTAGCGGGACCGGTGCTTGTCTCTCTTCGCTTCGTCCTGGCTGAGTTCCCTGGCATGTCATTTGTCGTTTATTCACTTTCGTCAGTTTTGTCATTTTTGTCAACTTTGTCATTTTTTGTCTCTCGTTTTGGCTCCCGCCCCTTCCCCTCTGCTCGCTTCTGAAGATCGCGGTTTCCTTCGGTGTGCCCTCTTGTTCGTGCCTGCCCTGCCTCGTCTTGGTTCTTTCTCCTGCCCCTGTCCTGTACTTTCTAATCGTGCACCACCGTCTTTTTCTTCTTTTTCTTTTCTTCTCCTTTCTTCCGCTTCGTCATCTTAACACTCTGCTTATGCTTCTTCGCCCTCCACCCTTTTCTCCCATCCTCTTCCACCTTTTTCGTCCTTTCTGCTCCTTCCTCGTCCTACTCCTCCCCCTCGCGCCTTCTGTCTGCCTTTTATTTTGCCTCTCCGCCCATCCCACCCGACCAAGGACCACCCCCATCGCTCCTTCTCATCGTCTCGTTTCTCTGCCTTCATGCTCCCTGTCTCCGGCGCGCCTTCCCTCAGCGAGTGGTCGTTTCCCTACTCCCCCGCCCGCACCGGTGAGCTCGACCACGGCAGAAAAGAGGGACCGCGCCAACGCGCCTGCCATTCTTGCGCGCTCGCTCTTTCCCCTGTGCTTGCATGAACGTCTTGTGCACTTTTCGGCTCCTTTGAATTTTTCTTTCTTCTCTTTGCATCCTTCACCGAGATCTGTGCTCCCTGCAGCTTCGCCAGCGCGCGCCGCCGCTGCCACCCCCGCCCGCCCACGCCCCGTTGCGGTGCCATTGTCCACCACACCCTTTGCGGCCTGATCGATCTCGTCACCCGTGGCAGTGGCCCAGCATCGGTCTGCAGCGCCAAAAGGCCACTGCCGGCTGTCCGTCGCCTCGCTGTCTCTCTCGCTCGCTGGCCCGGCCGCCCAGGATCCTGCGCTCGCGCGGCTCCAGCAAGCACATCGAGCGCCGCTTCGACGCTCAGCGGTTGCCACTCGGCGTGCGCCAGCATCCTCGTCACGCGCCGTCTATACGTGGGCGACGACCACCCCTCGAACCGCCGCATCTCGCCGCGTCTCGCCTCGCCCGCGAGCGCCGCACATTGCGAGAGACAAGGACGGCCCCGCGGTCCCCGGCCAAGGCCTACCAGGCTTGCGCTGGAGCACGCGCAGCTCGACGCCTGAGCCAGCGCGGAGCTCTGCCGGGCGGCAAAGCCGGACAAGCACGCGCGCAGACAAGCAGTTCTCGATTCTCGGCCAGGCGCACTTTTCCCGACAGGCCTTCAACGCGGCCCTCAGTGCGTGTGTTGAGCCTCGTCCGAGCTCGCTTCCCCGCTTGGTCTGTCGTGCCGCAACGAACGAAACGCAAGCAGCGCCGGGTTGCAACCATTGACCGGTTCACCGGCCCCGCGGCCGCAACCGCCCGCCTCGTCTGCTCTCTTGGCCGTCTCTTGGCCGTTCTTTATTATTTTTCTTTATTTTTTTTCTTTTCTCTCACAGCCCTCCTTTTTACTGCACCATTCTTTGCACCGGATACGCCTCTGAACGGGCTTTCTCCTGCACCTCCATCGGTGCCCCCACCTAGCCCACTCGTCCGCCCCCTCCCTGTTCCCCGAGGGTTACCTGCATCTCACGCAGTATCAGGCCCAGTGCCCCGACCAAAGTGGAATATCAGAGACGGCTCAAGCCACGGCCCGCTCGCGACAAGGGTATCACGAGGCCCGAGGCCTACCGCTCAGTTCCCATTCCAACCACCCGGGGCAAGCACACAGCACGTTCTTGGATTGCTCGTATTGGTGTCTTGCCTTCTTGAGCACTCCATCCTCCTGTCGGTGGTCGACGGCCAACGGGGACAGCCAGACGGCCAGACGGCTAGACGGGCGAATTTCAGTCGAGCCCATCACCGACCGTCTTCCTGACTGTTCTCCACCTTTTGTCCCTTCGCTGAGGACCCCCTCCTCCCCGTGGTCCTGCTGTGCTACACACGAGGCAGCATTGGCTGTTTCTGGCGTCCTCCTACAGCATCTCCTCGACTCGCGGCCCATTCGTCTTGGCTCGTGCACATCTCATGCTCCCAGCTCCCTCCTCCCTACCTGCCTGACCTGCCTCACATCAAGATACATTCATCGAAAGGCTTTTACGCCCGCCCTCCTGCTCCTTCTCGTGCCAATATGGTAAGTCCATGACCGCCGTGGTTTTCCTCGGTGTCTGTCAGCCTTTTCTTGTTTCCTTTCTTGTTTTCCTTCTTCCCCACCTCCGGAATTGGACACACACCTTTTACGCTTCAATCACTGCCACGCCCATCACACCGATTCGTGGCCATCATTTTATTTTATTTTATTATTATTATTATTTTACCCTTTTACGTCTTGCACGGTTGCATTCAGCCGCTGGCTCTTATTGCTGCTGCTTGACACAATACAGTATTTACTCACAGTGTTTACTCTTTTCCTCTTTTCCTCTTTTCCTCTTTTCCTCTTTTCCTCTTTTCCTCTTTTCCTCTTTTCCTCTTTTCCTCTTTTCCTCTTTTCTTCTTTCCCTCTTCTCCTCTTTCCCTCTCCCCTCTCTCCCTCATTCCCTCTTTCCTCTTTTACATTCCCCATGCTTCTTCTATTTCTCTCCCCTCCTTGCCCGTTTCCTCGTGTCCTGGAACTGGCTATATTTGGACGGCATACTCCCTCGCTCTTTCATTTATACCCATCTGCGCCAGTCCCCCGTCTGCCTGTTTCTATATCTCTGCCCCTCCAAGCCACCTCCTCATCTCTGTCTCGCCATCTAGTCATTGCCTTACTCTGTCTTGTCTCTCCCCCTCTCTCTCTCTGATCACCTTGCAAGCCCCGTCTTGGCTGCCGGATACTGACTAGCCTTTGCCATACACAGGACGGCGTGACAACACTCAAGAGGCGCCGGCCTCACATATCCAACGACGAGGCGTTTGCGTCGTTTACGCCGCAGGACCTCGCAATCCCGCCTACTGGAGGTGCCTTCCTGACGACCCGGCAACGCCTTGTTCTCGACCAAGCAGCAGCCATCATCCAAGTACCATCCCAAGAGCTGCTGTATCTCTCCCCGCCACACTACAACTCGTACATTATTGAACGAGCTGCACACATTCTGGGCACCAGTCCACAGGCTCTGATCCAGACCACATACGCGTCTCGCTCACACTCGTATTCGCACGCAGAACCAAAAAGGATACGACACGGCACCGACTTCTCATTGCAAAACATGGCCCCCAAGTACAGAATCACCCACCCGGGCCATGGCTATGGCACCGAAAAGTCGCGCCTGCCCGAGTCCCGCCTGGGACAAGGGCAAGCAGAATCCGACCGCAGGCCCATGTTCTCCCTGTCTTTGGCAAATGGAAACTCTTTTCTGGGGTCGACAGCGTCGGGCGTGGCCAATTGCCTAGCCAGTCTGGCGGCTTGCCCGCCCGCAATGGCTCACGATGCTCCTGCAGGTGCGCTTTCATGAATCCGGGATTTTTCACTTTTTTTTCTAAAAAAATTGTGTCCGTATCTAATGTTTTGTAGAGTACGAAGCGGTTATGACGGCGGCCTCGGCAGCACCCGCAGCGCTCCCCGGCCATGGCCAGTACGCGAATGAGCGGCCATACCCCGTCAGCACCAGAGCACCGAAAATGACCCAGGACACCCAGCCGTACAGCGGTGGGCTCCATCGTGTTGCCGAAAACTGGCTCGCCGATGACGCCACAGAGTCGTCTCAATACATGCAGAGCTATCCGGCGATGCAGCCAACGGTCCCAACTCCGATGGCGGCCGTTCCCGATCCGCAGCTGACGCGCGTTCAGCCAAATACGCACACCGAGAACATGTACTACTCAAACGAACAGCTGCGGCCAGACAGATACGCAAAGACGGACGTCCCCGGCATGGACCGGGCGAGCTCGGCTCGTGCCGCAGCGCTTGCCGGATCGATGGTGCCAGCGCGAGTGCCAGCACCGGGGCCGACGTCTGTGCCGGCGCCGCAGCACCATGAATGCGTCACAGAAATGTCCGTCACCGCCGGGTTCCATCAGGCCGCTCTGCCCCAGACCGGCCTGCCCGTTGAGCCGACCCATCAGGTCGCTGTATCATCCCCTCCGCACGCCATGGTCTCGGCAAGCGCGCCGTATGCCACGACAACAGTCGTCTCTGCGCCCCAAACGACGCCCATGACCATGAGCTTGGCCGGGATGGATGCACCTGTGTCTCTTGCATCCGTTACCTACACGACTTCGATCCCTCTCAGCTATACCCACCCTGCTGGAAACGTGGAGACGCAGCAGCAGCAGCAGCAGCAGCAGCAGCAACCTCAACTGCCCCCCAACAGACACGGCGAGGTGCAGACGGCGTCGCATGTGAGTGAGGCCATGCTTGAATTGTTCGGTTGTCAACAACAGCGACCGCCTGCTTCCCGACGTGGCCCGTTCAGAGATCAGCTGGAACGTCAAAGGACTGCCCAGACAAGAAAGGACGGCAGCTGCATCCGGTGCCGCATGCAGCGCATTCGGGTGGGTGATCTCCTTGTATCGTGTGAGCAAGCAACATGACTGCATACTGACCCAATATGGCAACAGTGCAACGCCGTCGACGAGAGAAACCCAAAAGGCGAGTGCCAGGGATGCAACAGGTCACACGTTCGGACGTGGCGTCTGCCGTGTCTGCGGCTCAAGATTTCAGACGTCGTGCTTTCAAAGACAAGCCAGGTCAAGGGCCACGAGTGGACGCTCCGCTGGAAGGAAAACACGGTTCTGGACGACGTCGGCCATTGGGCCTCACCGGACATTCGAATCGTCCGCATCACGGAGGGCTACACGAACGAATACGTCGAGCTGCGCGTCCGCGAGTTCATCCCGCAAGAGGGCGACAGTCTAGACCGGTCATGGGTGGCACCTGACGGGAAATCGCGGTCCGTCCGGATCCCTCCCTATGCTGTCATCGAGCCGGAGTCGATTGCGCCGCAGTACAGTGCCTACATCAAACGGGGCCTCGTTGCGTGCTGCACCAATGTGCTCCACGACCAGAAAGACACGCTGCTGTGGCCGACCTACTGGACGACGCTGAACATTATCCAGCAGCGACCGCGCCACATGTCCGACACCGAGCACCAGCTGGTTTCTGACACGCTGGATCTGTGGATGACTGTGCGGCTGACAACGCGGTCTTTTGAGCTTGTCGGCGACGAGACGCTTGACATGCCCGCCGACATCCTCGACGAGACGAGCCCATCGCACGGAAAAATTCCAATCCCGCCGGTGATGGGCGCCCAGCTCGACTCGGTCCTGATCCACCAGATCCAGCACAACCTCAAGCGCAGCGTCCTCGAAGGTCTGCACAAGATGGTCGCCGACAACAAGACCCGCACATGGTTCACAACGTATCTAGTCATGTTCATCCTCCTGCACAACGCGGCCCTTGTCATTAAGCACGATGCAAGCTATGCCAAGAAGCACGGCATGAAGGTATGTCTTTTTATATATCTGGTCGGGCGGAGACGAGTTGAAGAGCAACAAGAGCAGGTAAGAATGTGTTGTACTAAGTTCCGGCACAGAGCAGGTTTGCACGGCAGGACAAGGTCCAGCAGTACTATACGGGCGCCATTACACTGCTTGCCTACTTCCACTACTGCAACAAGGGCGTGTTCCCGTTTACCGAGTCTGTGCATGAGCACGACCTGCGCAACATCGCCAGCCTCGACCACGACGCGATGCAATTTGTGCAGTACACCCGGGAGATTGCCATTCGAAACAGTGCGTCACCTCGGCCTCCACTCCTCCGATTTCATTCCGTCCTCCAGTCACTGACAGTATGCAGAAGCACGGTGGCAAGCCGTCTTGGACGCGAACAACTACGAAGATGATTTTTACTTTATCAGTCAGCTTTTCGAAGCGAACTGGCAGCCTCGATCCATGGTACTTTAAGACTGGCGTGCGACGTGACACGTTTGGCGTACGCCTCGTCTCCCACGACAGATACCGAAACCGCAAAAAAAAAGATGATGAAAAAAATGAAATGAAAAATGAACTCTAATGACACGGAAAGACCGCTCTGCCAGAAGCCACTTCTCTCTCTATTTTTGTTGCTGCCAAAAGTTATTTTCTTCTTTTCCTGTTGCTTCCCGACCATACCACAGCAATGCTGCGCGACGAAAACAAAAAGGAAAAAAAATTCAAATTTGTCTTAATTCCCGATTACGGGCCGATGCCACATAACACGCACCTATCCAGAACGTGATGGCCGGTGCATATCACGGAGAAGACGCGAAGTGTCTGGGTCACCAATCGCAGCAGCTGCTTCAGTCGTCGGACCAGAACGCAATGTCGTTTCCTTGGGTGTCTCCGCAGGTAGTTGGCTTGCTCGGCGTGTCAACGGCCCGCCGGGTGCCCATCATTCTGCCTTGTTTCGGCCTTTCTTGTCCACGTTTTGCAGTGTTCTCCAACCGGCCTTTAATGGCATGTCCCTG
The DNA here is from genome assembly GCA_019925305.1 of Sporothrix cf. nigrograna. Taxonomy (NCBI): domain Eukaryota; kingdom Fungi; phylum Ascomycota; class Sordariomycetes; order Ophiostomatales; family Ophiostomataceae; genus Sporothrix; species Sporothrix cf. nigrograna. The sequence continues at coordinate 217,721 of JADHKR010000003.1, forward strand.
ATCACATGCCTAAACAGACAATTCACCGCACACCAAAAGGACCAAAGATGGAGAAACGCAATACTAGAGTGGTTTATTTGCACGCATATTTTCTTGGTTCCAAAAGGAGGAGACAGGTGTGGCTCTCGTGGGATATCCCATTGGATCGACCTGGAGAGAAGAATAAGGAGGCAATTTACGACGCTCACCGTCTTGTGTACTTTTTTTTCTGTAACTTTTGGCTTTCATTCTCACCCCCCCTCCAACACACGCACCCAATTTTTTTCAGCTGCTGTGCTACGGTAGAATCTTTACGACGAGCTGAGCTTTGATGCAACGAATGGATGCTTGTTTTCAAAACAAACCAACACGTTTTTATACTCGTAAATACCGTGCTTTATCCTTTATCGCACATCCGGACCCATCATATACAAAAGCACGGCGGCTTGCGGCCCACTAACATGCAGCCGTGCGTGCAACGTTCTGCAGACCAGTCGTGAAAAGTCAAGCCAAAACACAAAAGTACAGCGCATGCGTTCTTGGCCTGGGCTCTTTGCCCGGCATTGAAAACAATGGGCGGGCCAGGTCTTGCGGACGGATGTCCTCCCAGTCGCGCCTTTTTAGTCTGCACGGGACGAGCCCGACACTATTTTGTTGTTCTCTATTGACAAAAGAGCCGTTGGATGCCCCCCCCCCCCCAAATCCGAAATGATATTACTCCGACGCCGTACTTCCAAAGCCGTTCCTTCCCGTTGTGACGCACGCCGAAAAGACCGGTCGCCCTGCCTGGCTGCCGCGCGTGCCCGTCTTGCGCAATGAAAGTAGCGATATGAGCGCGCACGCCGACAAATTGTCGCAGAAGGCCTGGCCTCAAAAACAGCCCTTCTTGGCGTGGGAGGCCACCCGGGTTCTTTCTTTTCTTTTTCCTTTGCCGATTTCCAGCCTTGTTGTCTTACATGTCCCATTGCGCCTGCCGTGCTGGTAAGCGATTTCGGCCTTTTGGGCAGGTCGTGCGTTCTCACCACCTTCGTTCTTTCCTCATTGGGCCCCTGCGCGCTTCACCGGCCGGTACGTTGTTTCACTCGTATCTTTCTCGTACGTCGCAATACGCCGTACTTTCTACGGCCTTTTGCGAGTCTCCTCGGACGCCGCTTCCCAAATCTCTCTCTTTCCCCATTCTCCCCACGCTATCCCTGTCTGGCGCCCGCCCCAACATCTACCGCTTTGGCTCCCCACTTTTTCTGGGCATTTTGTCGAGTCGGGGCCCTGCCGGCACACAATCCCTCCTCTGCGGTCCACAGTTTGTGCAAAGGATTGATTGCATGACCCAGGCAGGGCCCTGGCCTCGCAAGGCCTGGCAAGACCTGGCAAGGCCTGGCAAGACCTGGCAAGACCTCGCAAGACCTTACCGGACTGATCAGGTCCTCCCGGACGCCTCGCCGGCCCGGTCGTGATGCTCCTGGCAGACGGAGTCCAGCGATATATAAAAAAGATAAAAAAAAGTACGTCATGCTTTTGAACGGAGAACAGGGCCAGCTTTTTTTTAAATTTTTTTCGGGGACTCCTGTGCGTTGTCTCGTCCTTGACTACAAGCACAAGGCAGCCTGCAAGGCAGCCGGCGATCCAGAGGGCTCTGGCTGCGGACAGTGAGACAGCCTCCACAATCTGTCTCAGAGTCGGTTGTTTTCTTTTCTTTTGTAGGGCGTCTTCCGTCTGCTTCTGCATACGTTTCCATTCCTCCGTTGATCATTTTGTCCTCGTATTCACAGGCCACACAGCCTGAGCTCATGTTGGCCGGCCTTATTTTCTTTTTCTCCCTTTTTGGCCGTCTTATCTATTTGCTTTTTTCAGCTCTCCCTTTATGCCTTTTTATTTTCTCCGAGTGTCTGCTTTCTAAAACCACGAAACCGTTCCAGCGGCCCCAGCACTTCAGCCTTCCGGCACCCGTACGTCGTACAATATCCCTCGTCTCAGAATCCTGGCTTCTTCTACTTTACGTTGTAATACACTTCCCGCCTCTGAGCTCGCCAAGCAACGACCCCACACCCGCCTCGTGCAGTACGAGTACGAGTATTGCAGAAAGTCAAGGCCGCCCGCCAGGCAATGTGATGAATCTTCTCGTCACGCAAAAGCTCCGTTGTTTTCTTTTTTCCTCTCCTTTTTCTGTCCACATGCTCTTTCTGGAGTGAGACACTGCACACCGAACAGATTACACTGCATCCGGCAGGGAGATTGGTCGTATTTGTCGTCTTCCGTAATCCCCTACTGTGCCTGTTCTTCTCCGAGTTGGCGGCCGTCAAGACGCTCCCTCAAGCCAAAACACACACATGGCCCATCCCCGTACAGGCGGACGCTCCACCACGCACATGCGTCTGCGGTGTCTGCTGTCTGCAGCTGCAGCTTCAGCTTTGCATTTCCTAGCCATCTATTTTTGTCCATCTATTTTGTGCCTGTGCTTCTGTGCACTCTGCCTGTTGCAGCAAACCGTGCGTCCTGTCTGGCCGTGCTTTATTTTTTCGTCTTCCGTAGTCTCTCCCCCTGTGTTTTTTTTTTTTTTTTTTTTTTTTTTTTTTACTTCTTCGGCTGCCTCTGCACTGCCCACTCCGACTCGCTTGCCCCGAGTGCCGTGTTGCCGCAAGTGTCCCTAGATGCGCGAGATATCAATGCCGCCATGTCACGGCCAACCCAATGCAGTTACCACCCGCCATCCCCATACACCCTCTCGGGCGAACCACCCGGTCCACTCAGCTTACCCGTCAGGTTTTTATTTTAATTAATTTTCTCTCTTCTCTCTTTTTCTTTTCTTTTTTCTGGCGCTGGCCTCGTTCGTTCTCTCTTCTCGCCTCTTCTCGCCCCTGTCTCGCCTTGTCCTCTTTGTTTACATGACCCCTGATTCTTTTGCGCAGCCTTGGCTCCCTCTCGCCCCTGGTTTCGTTCAACCACCGAGTCCACCGCCCACAGCCGTTTTCTGTTTTGCTCGGCTCTGCCGTGCTCTGGTGCAACACGGGCAATATCGCCCGTCGCCGCACAAGCCAGCGTCTGCCTGCAACGCACATGGCCTCTCGCGCGTGCCGTCGCGTAGCACGGACAGCCACCGTCCTCTGCGCTTCTGCCTCCCGGCATCGGCTTCTGTGTCTCATCTTCTTCATCTTCTTCGTCGTCGTCCTCCCTGTGTGCGCAGTCCGCCGCCGACAGCGGGTGTCGGCCTCCCGCCCTCGTCCAGGCCTCCCACCGCATCAAGCAGACGTCGCGCCCTCGTCCTCTCGTCTCGCGTTGCACAAGCCGCCTGCCAGCACAGCGCAGGGGCGTGCGCGCGCGCCCCGGAGGAACACGCCCTCTTTCTGTCTCGTTGTCTATCCCTCTTTTTTTCTCGCTCCAAGTTTTGATTTGCCTGATTGTCTTTGGGGCTCTCGGCAAGCCACCAGTTCCGCATCAGCTAACACCTCCGCTCGCGTAGCAGTCGTCCCCGGTGTCTCGCGTGCCCCGTGGGCCGGAAGCATGGCTGCTGGCCTTGGTTGGCCCTCCCTCCAGACAGCTGCTGCTCCTTGCTTGCCTCGTTGCTTGACAGCCTGTCGATCCTCGGTGTCGGGCTCGTCAGCCTCCTGGAGCCTGGACGAGCCCAGACGCGCCCTCGGATCCACTCCTCGGCACTCGTCACAGCCGTGCGGGGCCCGCCGCGTCCGCCGTCTGGCCCACGGCCGGGTGTGTGCCGGAAGATGAGAGTGCGTGCCGGTACTTTCTCAGGAGGGCCCCTTGTGCTTGCTGGACAGGCCAGCGTCGCGAGGAGCATCGTCACACCCTGGCATGCGCATCGCATCGACCGCTCTGCTGCCTTGCTCCCGTATGTACTTTTGTTTCTTTCCCTGCCTCTGCATTCCTCTCTCGGTTCTCGGTGATTTGGTGCTTCTCCCTGGCACTGCCTGTTGCCGGCCACACCGAGGCCAGAGACGCCAGTGGCGGTCGTGCCTTCCCAGACCACCTCCGGCGTGCGGTCGTTGCGAGAAGCAACGCGGAATCGCGGAGGAAAGAGCGCCTGGAGGACAGCAGCTTCTAGCATGAGAAGGAAGGGGGGAAAGCGTGCAGGAGGGAGGGAGCAGGCACGGCCATGCCGAGTGGTATATGAGTCTCGTGTCCCGTCCTCTGTCTGGCCTCAGCGTATATCTCCTCCCTCTCCTCACTTCTTCTTGTGTTTCCCCAAGTAGCTTATTTTGTTTTTCCACACCGTGCCCCAGGCTTGCCAAAGTACCTACCCCTGCTCAGGTATATGCCTCTGTTTTTCTTGTTTTTTTCTTTTCTTTTTTCCCCCTTTTTTCCTTTTTTTTCTTTTCTTTTTTCTTTTCTTTTTCCAGTCTGCTGTACATATAAACTTTCATCTCCGCCACGCTCCTTCCTCTCTTCCTTTACTTCTCTCCTTTTCTTGGCCGTGCCAGCTAACCCCGTCTGCAGTTTTCCCAGTTTTCCATACCGCAAATCTTCCAGTCCCCCTTCCGCTCAGCTTCAAACCCGTGTCTTCAGGTCCGTCCCGTCGTCGTCCGTCGTCCGTCCATTTGATGCACCCTTGTGCCGCGGTGGGGCCTCATTTCCCGCGCATTACCGTGTCGTCGGGTCTGCTTCCCCACGCAGAGGGCTGACTTTGACTACGCTAGAATGTCGTTCCAAACCACTGGCCCGCTCGTTGCAACGGAGCTCGTTGCCAACACGCACGAGCTCGCATCTGGCCTGTCCCGGCAGACCGACGCCCCGGCGCTCCCCAAGGGCTTCCCCGCCAAGCTCGAGACAAAGCTCGCCTGGACGGGCAGCGACTTCAAGAGCGAGCAGGACTATGTCTACGTCCTGACCGGCGCGGACCTTGCTGAGATTTCCTCGGCCGTGGCCCATTTCAAAAGTGAGCTTCTCTGTCCTCTTGTCCTCTTGTCCTTTCACGCTCTGCGGTGCGTCTGCTGACACGCTTTCAGGTCTTGGTCTGGACGGCGAGCACGTCAGCCGCGAGACCTTTCCGCTTCCTCGTCTCGGCGCCAAGCTTGACCAGCTGAGCGTCGAGATTCACGAGGGATGGGGCTTCTGCCTCATCCGCGGCGTCCGCCCGGCCGACTACAGCGTCGAGGACCTCACCCTCGTGTACCTGGGTGTGCAGACTCACATTGCCGACGAGCGCGGCCACCAGGACAGCCGTGGCAATATGCTGGGTACGTCTGTTGTTTTTTTTTTTTCTTTTTTCTCGTCCTCTTTTTTTTTTCCTTTTAAACCTCCAGCTAACGCACAAAGTCCACGTCATCGCCGACAAGACATCGAAAACCAGCACCGAGCACCACCGCCACTCCAACAAGTCCATCGTGCGTGATCGAAACCAGCAGCCCCGTCCAGGACAGTCGTGTTTGAATTTGCTGACTGTTTACCGCAGACCTTCCACACGGAGGAGACGGGCGACGTCGTGAGCTGGCTCACCCGCAGCACGGCTTCGTCTGGCGGACGCTGCATCCTTGCGTCTGGCCACACGGTCTACAATGTCCTGGCTGAGAGCCGCCCGGACATTGTGCGCATTCTCGCCCGCTCGGACTGGCCCTTTGCTTTGTACGTTGTTCCTCTCGGTCTTCCGCGCCGTCCGTGGACTAACCAACGGTTTTCTTTGCAGCCCCCGCTTCCAGTGCCGCCCAATCCTCTTTTGGGAGAACGCGAGGCTCATTGTGAACTTTGGCCGCACGCCTCTCATCGGCAACGCCATCCACGCTCGCCCGGCGAGCTACCCAGCCGTCTCGGCCCGCCAGCTGGAGGCTCTCGATGCCGTGGAGGCCATTGCCCGGGCCACGCAGCTCGAGATCCCGACCCAGGCCGGCGACATGCACTTTGTCAACAACCTGGCGGTGCTCCACCGTCGCGAAAGCTTCGAGGACGGCCCCGGCGTCGAGGAGAAGCGCCATCTGGTGCGCATGCGCCTTCGCAGCTCCCGGCTGGCCTGGGCCCTTCCTGCGGAGCTGGACGCAGAGTGGTCCAAGGACTTTGACGAGGACCACCGCCGGGTGTGGCACATTGAGCCCATGCCCGAGTCCTTCTTCCCGCTCCGCAAGTACCCCAACTAAGCGGGCCAGCCGGGGCTCTCTGTGCTCTTGTTTACAAAGGACCCCAAGGGCAACATTCTTGTCCCGTCTTTTGTGGAGTGCACCGTCGAAAGCGGCGTGATGGCAGCGGATCCAAATGCGTCGAGCAGGACTGCCTGGGGAAGGTTTCATCGGACAATCGGATATATCGGTGTATGAGCCAAGATCTAGCTAGGAATTTCAGCTGTAGAGCCTTGCCGTCTCGGACGCAGCCTTGTGCAGCCTTGTCTATTTCGTGTTTGTTTGCGTATAGGCGTTAGAAAAAAAAAAAAAAGAGTTGCTCAAGATTAAGGCGCGTGCATTCAAGTCCTGGTGGCGCTGGCCCTACTTGCCACTGTGCTCGCTCCGAGCTGCTGTCCGTGGCCTTGGGCCGGAAGACAGGCCTTTCTTCCCGTCAAGCACCGGGCCCGAGACAGTGCTCTATGCTCCGATGTCTCACATTCGGGGCTCGAGGTCCTTTCCCTCCCTTTCATTCTTCTTGGACCGCACGGTCGGTAATTTGTGGTGGCCGCACAGAAAAGCACCATCTGAGACATCCCGTGCACATGACGTGTGTTTGTTGATGGCCCCTAGCCCTCGTTGTTGCTACCTCGACATACTAAGACACGGCGGGTCTGATGTCGCGGCAGACACCCATTTCTTTTCTCTTTTCCCCATCACATCTTTCATGGCCCGCCCCTTTTTTCGTTTCATTTGCATTCATGCACGTCCATGCCGCCATTCTCATGACCCGAAAGGACGTAAACAAGAAAGAGGGGGTGTCCACGCGGCTTTGTTTGCTGGTTGCCGAGCGTCTGTTGTCAGCCGCACTGCAGCCAAACAAACCGACGCTGTCCAAAACAAGACCGGCGAGCAAGCCGTGCTGAGTTTTGCGCGGTAGATGCGACTCGTGGCCAAGCTGGCAAAGGGCTGGAACAGCCGCAATGTGCAAGAAGAAACAAAGACGAGACACGTCATGCCGGTCATGTTGTGAAAGGGGCCCGCCACTGCAGACTGCAGACGGCTGGCCGTATATGCGAGGCGATGCTCCGTGAAAAAAAACGACCACGCATCGAGCCCGGCTGCCGAGCCTTTTCCCTCTTGGCACTTGAGCCTCCCGAGACACTGGCAAAGCAGTTCTCACCCCCTTCTTTTGTTCAGACTTTCTGCCCCTCGCGGTCAACAGCCGACAGTGGAGGGCGATGAGGGAGAGTCTGCGAGAGCGCAAGGCGTGGGATAGGGGGTCGTTGTGAGACGAGAGGAACGTGTTTTGGTCTGCCATCTCAACCATTGTCAAGAGCAGACTCTTTTCTGGCAGCTGGAGAAGGCATCCACGCTGGTCTGCGTTCCCCATGCTTCTGTTTCCCAGCCGACACGATGCGCTTTGCTGACAGCGGGACAGGACTCCAGGTCGACGAGCTGCTCTGGCGGGCCAGGATGGTGCACGACGGCGGTTGGTAGATGACCTGCCATCACCGCCACGTCGTCTGCATCGCTGTCGACGCCGCATGGAGCTCTTCCGGCAGAGGCGTATCGAGACGAAGGTGCCGCTGGATCGATGATCACTCGACCACCGCAGGCCGTCCCTGGCCGGGCCCTCGTCCTTGTTGTCTGCCTCCTCGTTCTGCTCTCATTCTCTCTTCTCGGGACGCGTCTCCGGCGGCTGCCGCCGACAAGCTGAGGCCAGGGCCGGCACAGAAAGCGCCGCCCCTTGTCTTAACATCGTCTGCCTGCTGCGATCGGCCTCACTCTCAGACTGAGCCCAGCGTCGCCCGGGCTCCACTCGAAGCAAGAAGGGGAAGCAGCAGAGAGGGAAAGAGCGGAAGACAAAAGGACAGAGGCAGGAAGCAAATGTGGGCCGTTGCGAGCTAGATAGTGTCGATCGCCAAGCGAAGTCCCGTTGACGACAACGAGGACCCTCTTTCCCCTTTTTCGAGACACATCGTTCCGCTCCTCCCCTCCTTGTCCTTGTGGCGTAGCGCAGGGCGAGGCAGGCATCACCGTTGTTCCTTCCTTTTTCGTAAAGCAGTGCTCTCTGCTTGTACATATATATGTACATATACTTTGTTTTATCTTATCCCCCTGATTTTCCGAATTTCCGACTCGTAGGTCGTCCGCTCGAGTCCATTGTCATCGCCAACTGTCAATCATACTGAATCATACATGCTGAGTTGCGACCACACGATACCACGACACACCTCTCCCGCAATGTGACCGTCGTGTCCCAGTTTACCCGGATGTTCCTGGCCATCGCAGCGACAAGCAACGTGGTGTTGTCCCCTAGATGGGTCCCGTTGCTCTCATCTCCGCGGCCACCATGTTCTTCGTCTTCTCTTACGAGTACGGCCAAGACGCCTTGCATGGACGTACTATGGATACTAGTATCTTACTCCGTAAGCTCGCCTCAAAGAGAGATCTCATCGCCCACTGTGGGAGCAAACTATGGACATGCAATGTCCACGAACATCAACACTCTTCCTCCCATCACGTATCTTACCAACGGGGTACAGGGCATTGCAGCAGACGACGACACAGAACCACGCAGTGCCATAGCTTCCATCACAGACGCCTCAAAGCGACACGCAATACGTCTACGACGTAAGATACTCGTAGGGATACGACCCTCTTCCCAGAGGTCAAATCCCACGCCGTCACTTGCAAACTGACAAGCTGGGCCTCGTCAGTGCGCCTTTCCACCCGTAGGGCTTGATGAAGATCCACGTCCGCTGGATGTCGCATGGCCGCAGAGCAATACTATCTTACCAAGTACATACGGGGACAGCAAAGCGCCTGGAAAGGTGCTTACCATCGCGCTTCTCTCCCTCCCATGCCCTGGTTTGATCACCAATGCACAAACTGTTCCGGCGTTCTCTCCTTCACTCGTCTCCTCCCGCATGCCTGGCCGTCACAAAGCATAGTTTGGTCAACAGCCAACGATATTGAACAGAAAACCGGCAACACTTGCCGAGATACGTCTTGCACGACAATCCTGACACGCCTCCGGTTTGGATAGATCAATAGGGGTTCCCCGGCAAGTCCTCGAGTAGATCGACGAGTGATCGATTCTCCTAGAGGCGTCCTCCACGAGAAAGACTGCTTTGCCGGATACGTACGAACTGGCAAACGAGCAAGGCTTGGCTTGGCCGGGAACACGGAGAGGCCACGAGTTCTGTCGATGTGGTGCATAAACCGCATTGCTGTTGACGTGCAAAGTCTTATGTATATGTACTCGTATGTCGTTACGGGGCGTGCGCGTAAATGCCGGGGTCCGGCCCCTGGCATGAAGGCATGCCACGAGGTTTACACAGTACGAGTATCGTAAGTACTCGTATGTAGTGTACGAGTACGAGTATCGGCCTTCTGCTTGTCTTTTTTTCCACAATGGCCATTTCCCCATCAATCATTGACTTTTTTCTTCTTTTGTTTTCCCCGTCTTTTCCCATCCTTCGTTGCATCCTTTCAGCCTTTCGGCATCCAAGTGTCAAAGTCGAGGCCATTGTGGGACACCATCGCCACGGGTTTGCTACTCGTACTCGCATTTCTATTTCTGCTGTCTATCGTACGAGTACTCTGTATGTACGAGCAGTGGTACGTATACGGAGTATGTACATAATCGTAGATGCCCCTTTTTTGTTTTGCAGACGGTGTGGCGTATGTAAAAGTTTTTTCTCTGCTATCGCCACCTTTCCCCTGTCAACGCCTCAAGCCTGCGCGGTCCGAATTCTCATCCCGCTTCCCCCAGGGCTCCTCCCCTGATACAACATCCCGGCCAAGATAACATGCATGATGGCGTACGAGTATGTACATATACTTCACTTGTACTCGTAGGGGTGAATGTCCATAAAAGGGCCTTTGATGGGCCACTCTTATGCTTTGAAGATGAGTTTCTTGGAGGGGCATCCGCAAAGTACTCGTAATGAGAGGAGAATGGAGAAATGCTTTGTTTGCCGTAAGGTAGCAGGGGAGACGAGGGCTCACTGTCCGGAGATGGAATCTAAACAGAGTTAGCTGCTCCGCCTACCCTAAGCGCAAGCCCGAACCCCTGGCTTTCCCCTGGCCGGCGTTGGACGTCCGGCATTGTTCGGCCCGCAATTGAGAGTCTTTTTCCCAACTTGTATTATCCGTCTCTTGCCTCTTTTGTCTCTTGGGTTGCAATGGTCTTTTTTGAACTCGCTCGCCAGGGCTCAGCGGAAAGAAGCGAGATATCACGGCACAGAACGGGCCTGTTCGGATGCACCTCACCCGGCCGCGGGGGCATGTTTGCGAACTCGTATGTCTGGACTATCACGTTGCGTCCCATCTTCTTCACTCGCGGTGGTTCAAAGCGCCTTGCAGCCGTCGACGTATCAACGGCATCTGGTACCGAGTACATATACAGGTATACATATACTCGTACGAACTTTGTAGCCTCGTGCAGCGAACCATTTGGATCTGCATGAATATACAATACAATACGACGCAATCGCACCCACAAAATACGACACGCCGTGTCGTGTGCATCTCGGCTCTCTTCGCCGACGCTGCGGTGGTTGTCAACACGCATCATCTTGGGTGCTTTGTACGGCGCAGTGTGTTGTTGTTATCGCAAGTCTTGACGAATCCCAAAGTGTCGAGGTGGATGCCGGGGAAGATGAGAGGACTTTGTCGACGAGCACCGCTCTTTCCAAATCGATGCTGTCGACCGACACGAGGCAACTGCGACTCGCAAATATTACTCGCGATGTAGGCGGCGCCTTTCTCTGAAACGCACTATGAATGGGTGGGCAAAAAAAGGTGGGCAGGCCGTAGCACCATCGACAACGTCGTCGCAAGCGAAACGTGGGACCCTGGCGTTCGCGGTATTTGGAGACTTTTGTATCTTACGATGTGGTTTTCCTTTGGACTGAGACATGCCGTTTTGCAACCGATAGCTGTGCACAATTCTGGCGTCGCGGAATTGCGGATGGACTTGGCCAGGGGTCGCAAAGGGGGGGAGACATGATGAGTGACGGTGATGAGAAAACGGCAACGAGAGGACAGACGAGAAACAAAAAACGGGGGCTTTAAGCATACGGTATATGTACATCTGTGTTTGGTCAGTGCGGAAGGAGAAGGTCGCAAAAACCTGGTACGTCTGCTACACAGAGTGCGACAATCCGAGGTGGAAGAGTCGTCATGAACCTTTATTTCCTCACCATTGGTTCCTCAAAGCACCAGGTTTCGTCTTCTTTTTCCCTTCCGCAGCACGGGGACGGCACATTCCCGGGAGAGGGGGCGCCCTGGAATTAAAGGCGGTTTTATTTTCATGGGCTCGGTTGTCCCTACGAGGACTCAACGGTACATATAGACAAGGCAGTGGATAAATGTAAAAATAAACGGTAGCACGACACGTCCTGGTGCTCTCGACGACGCTTGGACCTAGACTGTGCTTCGATGGCGTTTTCTAGAACGAATGGTGTGTCCACAGCGCAATTACAAGTGAAAAAAGAGAGAAGCACGGTAATTGTGAAAGTATCTTACTCGCCCTTGCATCTTGACGTCGCAATCAAGGAAATGGATGTCAGCCTGCATACTCGTAATGTACAATCGGCCCCCTTTCCGTTAAATGTCCGTTCTGACGCTGTGCTCGCTGTCAGCAAAACCCGACGGGCAAGACGCAACATGCCGGTAAACGTCTTCTGATCAGCTACAACAAGGCAAAACCAGACCGCGCCGTCCTCTTTCTTACGGCGTATCAAAGCATGCCGTGCCTTGCACTAAACTCTCACAGGCACGACGTCGACGAGGGTCGAAGATGGGACAAGGAACGCGAGATTGCAACTCGGCGAATGGGCGGCCGATGGGTTTGAGAAATGCCCTGTCTGGTGTATCGCTTTGTGACATCTTGCTTCCCTTCCGTGCCGTATATGTACACTGTACGGAGTATATGTGCTCGTATCGTACTCGTAAACAATCGCAGCGCGGCGCCTCTTGCGACAGGCCAATCAAATACTCGAATTGGCTGTCAGCTTGGAAAGCAGATCCAGCCGGACAAGATCCGGTGCCTGAAAAGCAGTCTCGAAAAAAGGAAGCGCATGGCCCCAGCCAACAAGAGCAGCAACAGCCAACGGTGCTGTCTCAGTGGCTGGACTCGCGCTGCAGCAGGCCGCGGGCGCCAATGGACGCCGCCAGCTGGGCCAGTCACAACGCGCAATGGCTCTGGTGCAGGGACAATGGGATTTTGACGGGTTCTGGCGGTGCAATGGAATCACGGGAGTCGCCTCAGGGGTTGATCTGAGTGACGTGAGAGTTTGACTGCCCTGGGACCAATTTGCCAAAAAGAACATTAGCAGAGAGATTCTCGTAAGATAACATAAAATACGTCGTATTTTGAATCTTACAGAGAAGGACGAGCGTTGCCAAGAACTCGTCGGCCAGGGCCAACCTTGCGAGAGAACGGGAGGAAGAACGTCCGAGAGCGGTGCCTGCGCGTGGCCATGGCTGGAGCAGGGATCTTCTTTTTCTTCTGCCCAGCATCTTCTTGTCCCTGTTCAATTGCTTGTTCATGCGGACGCGTCGGACGCGCGCTCGTTCCGTCTTTCTTCTCGTTTTTCTCCGAGTCTCGTTTCCGCTCTTTCCGCCATCTTTGCATGTCTCATGCAGGACCTGCTGTGCAACGCAACGAGCACTCATTTTCCCTCAAGGCGAACAAGAGATGGACGTGGAACACCGTGGCCTTGCGGATGAACAAAACGCTCATAAAAAAGCAAGTATCCGAGTTTCGGCTTGTGATTTCTCCACATCGCCACTCTGGGGAAGACATGATAACGGTCAAATGGGTGAGAGACAAAAATCAATAAACACATGCAGAGTGGTCTGAAGGTTTTTTTTTCTTTTTTTAAAAAGAAATCCGGGGGAAGAGGAGGCAGATGCGGGGGCGTCGCTGTCACAAGCAAAAACGAGCAGCATCGACTACGATAAACGAGGTAAATTCAAGGTTGGCCTACTCCTCACGGAAGGATGCACATCCAAAAGCACATGAAAGGACACGCTTGCCAAGCCAACCCAGAAAAGGAACCCCGGCCTACACAAGTCCCCGGCTGCCCAGTATGGGGGAGGGGGCTCCCCATGGGCCGAACAGCCTTTTCTTGAGATGGTGACGGCAACCCGATATTGTCGAGCCGGATGGCGTACGTCGTATGCACATGCGTGCACAGACGGACGACTCCTTGGGCAAGCACTCGGGATGCTCGACAACGCCGTCCGGGGAAGCGCTGCAATGGTCACGCCAGCCACGCCCATTCCTTTGGCTCGCAACGGCTCGCAAGACTTTGCTTTTCCGCAAGCACATACCGTCCAAACCGCAGTTCCCGGAGGATCCCATGGAAGCGTGGCCGCACGAGCACGGGCTGCGTGGGTGGCTGGCCAGAGACGACATCGGACGTTTGTCAGAAGGCAGAGGCCGGACGATCCCGTGGCTGCGTCCTTGTGTCTTTGGTTGTGATTTGGTGTTGCTGACTTTCATCCTCGTCTCTCCATGTCTTCTCTCCATGTCCGCCCGGTCAAAGCAGACGTATTCAGGGAGCTTCAGCGGGCGCTGTCTCGTAGGGGAATGCTCGCCTTTACTCGTAGGCCGATCCAGGGAGAAGAAGCTTACATATACGAGTACTCGTATCTTATCTTATGTCGGGCGTTGCAATACTACCCCGGAATATGCTGCACCTTCCCAGGACAATGACAGCGCTTTAGAATGCGGCAAACGGGCGCGAGACAGCGCTAGACAGCTAGCCTACAAAGTGTCAGTAAGACGGTTGGAACAGCACTGACTTCGCAGTGGGAGAAACGGCGTGTTATTAGCGCCTGTCGCTCCTGCCCACTCTGTCGATCGTTGGGTCCAGGCGCCATCAACAGGAATGGCACAGAATCGCCAGACACCCGGGATCTTCAGTCCGGCACTCGATGTACCCGTCGTATCTTACTCGTACTCGTACTCGTCTCTTGCAAGTGCGATGTGCGACGTAATATACGTCGTGTCACAGTCGTTCAGCATCTTCCGGCTGCTCTACGAGTGTCTATTTTCTGTCCTTTTTGTTTCTGCCCAGAAAAACAGAAACGGAAGCAGCCACCCAGATGCCGAATCACAAGCAAAGAGAAAGTACTCCGTTTAGCTTCTGGCGCATTTCGTCCGCTAAAACCCGCCAAAATACGCGGCCGCACACTATGCCCCGAAACGGAAAGGAAGGGGCTCGGGAAAGGGGCAGTTGGACGCTGCCGTTGGAAACCGCCAACCGTCTTGTCTTGCAGTTGCCTCTTTTTCTTTGGCCCCTCCCTTCCGGTCCACCTGGTCCACCTCCCTGCCAGCAGCTCCTTCTTCTTTTGAGTAACTTGCCTCCTTCCCTCTGTCTCGCTGTGACTGGCCCAGATCGCAGACGGCACCTGGCTGGGCGTGCAGCCTCCTGCCCCAATCAGCACGCCGAGGCACCCAGCAGTCGATCGCGTACCCGTCTGTCGTGCCTGCCCGCTCGCACATCTGCCGGCATTGCGCCTCCCGTGCTGCTTTTGTGGCAGGTGCGAGTCGCTGCTCTTGCTCGCGGATTTGCCTCGCCCAGGCTCGCGGTCGCCCCCCGTTCTCTCGTATTGGTTCTGCAGCGCAGCCTCCAATCTCTTCACCGACAGCAGCGCAGCCACTCACGCCGCGATCTGCGCTTCGGCCGCCCTGTCTCTGGGCGCCACTCGACGGCTCGTACGCCGCGGCAGCGCGCATGTCAACGGCCACAGACACAGACGCCCCCAACAGCCACGGACGAAAAGAAAAGTGCAGGAATCAGAATAATTCTCTTTCACAGCCAAGAGAGTCTCGCTGCTTCGCACCAGGTCCAATTCGCTGGTGGGTACGACATGTGTGGGTTTGACGCGACGACTCGAGTCTGGCCAGTGTGCCCCGAAGCCCAGAAGCCCAGGGACGAAAGCACCCGGCAGAGAGCCTCCGGATGCGGTCCGGATATCGACGAGTCCTTGTTCTATCTTACTTGCCTTGTGCTCAGTATGCTTGAGCCCTTTAACAAGAGCGCAAGGGATGCCACGGCTGGGTCCTCCCTTTGGAGTCTTGCCCGGTGGACTTGCACAAAAGTACGACGCATGTACTTTGTACAGACGTACGAGTACTTTGTGCGCCATGCGCATTTTGTCCACACATCACGGACCCAGAGGCTGCTGCGACGTCGAGCCACAGCGTGTGATCTGGGACGGGGAAAGTGAGCCGACAGGGGGGAGAGGGGCGAGGAGAGGGGAAGGGGTGTGAGAAAACAGATGAGTCGATCTCTTTGTGTTTTTCCCTCTCTTCTTCTGGCACCCTCTTTTGTGCTTTTACCTTTCTTTTTCTGACACCTCTGCCTGTTGGACACACAGACGCTTCCCCATTGTTCCCTCTCCACCACGCCATACCCTGTTATTTCGCAAGCATACAAATGATTCTGGTCCGCCACCACCGCACTGCTGTCTTTTCTCTCTCATATTTTGTTCACATTAACTGCAAGGCTCTTCGTGCTATGCTCGACCTTTTTGTTTTCACATTCTGTTCTTGTCTATCTCTATTTTTCTTTTAATACCCTGCTCGGTCTTTTCCTCTACAGCTCCTTGGTTTCTCAAGTTCAGCACGCCACGCCTGCCACACCTGCATTTTTTCCTCTTTCGGCGTAAACTCGACCTCCTTGCATCGCATCTGCAAAAAAAGTGCAGCCACTTAGCAGAAAAAAAAAGAGGCGCAATGGCAGAATCTGCTTGACGCCTTGTACAACAACAAAGACACGCCCACTGCTTCTCGAACGATGCCCGATTTGTGCAACAAAACCATCTCGTGACAGTGTCGTTTTCACTTTTTTCGACGCCCAACTCTGGATTTCCGTGGACGGACACAGCCGGTCGATCAGCTGGAACAAAGTCATCTTTTGGTAGACGGACTGGCTGCTTGAGGACGCCGGTCACACAAGCTTTCCGGTTCTGTCTTTTTTGTTCTCATCACTCTGGCCGTCTCGGACCATCTCCTCGCCTTGCCGAGCACAGCGTGAGAAGAGATTGCACAGCATAGCATCCTGCAGCATCAGAGACGGAAAGCGCTTAAAGAGCTGCTCTGGATCCCAGGTCGTTTATTTTCTTTCACACAACCATCCTCTACGACGCATAGGAAACGACACAAACAGCACCGAGTGAGCTTCGCAGCAAGCCCAACCGCCCACCATGTCTTGCATTGCGCCGTTCTTACCGGCGAGTGAATATAACAACTCCCAAGGCTGTAAGTGAAAAATGACGACTATATCGCGGGGAACACTACAAAAGTGGCCGGCCTAACCTCTCCTCCAGTCATCGATGGCCGGCTGTGCTCGAACCTGACCGGCACGGTATGCTGCCTGCCGTGTCCGCTGACAGACTGGGTCTACCCAGACAGCTTCAAGACGCTCGGCACCGCAGTCGACTGGGTCGCCGTGATCAGCGCGCTCTGCTGCCTTGCTCTGCTGCTGTCGTGGCTCTTCCTGCCTGTCGACAAGACGCACCGCCATTACCTCAGCATCTGCCTGACCAGCGGCGTCGGCCTCATGAACCTTGGCTTCGTCATCCCCCTCGCGGCCCACCCCGAACAGTGCGCCGATGCCATCACGCCCAACGGCATGCAGTCCAGCGGCGTCTGCGCTGCGTCCGGCACGCTCCTGATCCTCGGCGGCTGGGCCGGCATCATGTGGGTGTTTCTGCGCTCGCTGTCTCTGCACCTGCAGATCTGCTGGCAGGTCGTCGTCGGCCGCACCTTTATGTGGATCTCGCATGTCACCGGCTGGGGCATTCCCATCCTGGGCACCGTCCTGGCCATTGTCTTTTCCGGCGTCTCGTTCCGCTTCGGCACCACCTGCCACATCAACCACCACAACAGCCTGGCGGACCTGTGGATTCCGCTGCTTGTCTTTTCCGGCCTCACCATCGTCGTCCAGTTCGTCACCTTTGGCTACTGCATCAAGGTCTACCTGGCCTCGCTCAACGACAGCACCGCCTCGACCGAGAACTCGGGGCTGCCCTCGTACAGCAACAGCATCCGCACCATGACGCCCCGCCAGGCCTATCGCCGCGTGCGCCGCGTCATTCAGCTGCAGTGGCGCGGCATCGCCATTGTCCTCATCATTGTGACCGACGTCATCTTCTTCAGCGTCATCTTTGTATTCCAGGACAGCACCATGGCCAACATCAGCGCCCATCCTGCCAAGGCCACCAGCTGGCTGCTGTGTCTCGCCACCCACGGCGACAAGAACCAGTGCCTCAACGACGCAGCCCCATTTACAATCAATGAAGCGACCATTGGCGCTGTTCTCGTCCTCCTCGCAGTAAGTTTTCTCAAAACCTCGGGGCGCAAAAACGTTGGTGAACCAGAGCGAATCGACAAGAGACTAACCCCAACCAGATGAACGGCATCTGGCTGCTGTTCCTCCTCGGCCGCTGGTCCATGGTCCACGGCTGGATCGACCTGCTGAGTCCCTCGGCTCGCAAAAATAAGCGCGAGTTTGTCTCCGTCGACGCACGGCTCGACGACCTCAAAAAAGATACACGTTCGTACGAGATGCTCTCGCGGGATGCCTCATCTTCTGTGATGGAGGCGGGCAGCCATGGACTGGATGCCACGGCCATGGCTGCCGCCAAGAAGGACAACGACCTAGTAACCAGCTTTTCCTCACCAACAGGCTCTGCTTCTCGAGCAACCATGTCCCCTTCGATGGCCACGAGGAGTTTGGCGGGTATGCCGCCCATGTCCCCCGATTCGATCCATGAATCGCCCCGCGTCTCCTCGCCGCCGCCCGCCCTCGCGAGCCTCAACGCCGCTGCCGGTCTGGGAAGCAGCCCCGGCTACGGCCTCGGTACAAACCACGGCCGCTACGGCAGCCATAGCAGCAGCGTGATGAACGCCGGCGGACCAGGCAACGGTCCCACCCCGAGCGGCCGCCGCACGCCAGACTATTTCGGCCAGACAGCCCGCTACAACCCGCCAGCGCGGTCCTTCTCAAACCCGCGGCCGCCGACGGCCAACTCGGCGCACGGGCCCACCGGGCCCGGCTCGTTTGGTGCCAGCCCCAGCAGCAACAGCGGTCGGTGGGACGCCAGCCAGACGTTTGCGCGGGCGACGTCACCACCCACCTCGCCACGAGCGGGCGGCCGCTCCGAAACCATGCGCAGCCACAGCCGGTTTAGCAGCCGCGGCGAGAGCCAGAGCCGCGGCGCCAACGACCTCGATATCGAGAACCGGCACCCACTGGGCATGAACCGGATATGAGATCATCCGACGGTCGCTGGGTTCCTGATTCTCCGACTCAGCTGGCATGCGTGCCATCCCGCTCGCCGCCGAAACAAGAAGCCCTGCAACGGCTCTTGCGGGCCACTTTTTTTGCCTTGGGCGGTGAACTTGGATAGCGATACCACGCTACTCTCGTGACAGCTTTCTCTTTACATGCCTCCATTTCTTTGACACGGCTGCCCGCTACTGGGAGTTGATACCTCGGCAAGCCTATACACGCCCAGCCCTCGACTGGCTCATTTTTTCGAAGAACCTTGCCCCAGAAGCGCACTTGCTGGCATCGCACTCATCATCCCGTTGGTTGCCAACAACATCTGCTACCTTTTTTCTATGTCTCTATTTTGTTCATACTCTGTTCATACCCCTTTCTTGTTTTTGATTTCTTTCTAGCGTCTACTGTTATATTTTCTCTCTCGTCCTTTGCCCCCCATCGTCTGCAGCAAAGCGAGCGTGTTCGTGTCTCTATACTTGTATATATGGGAAACTTCTGGGAGGGTGGGTGGCTTTTTGCCTGGGATAAAAAAGACCACCCGCATTTTGTCTGCGATGCGAACTTATGGTACGGATTGGGCGTCTTGTTTTTATTCATGGTCTGTTTTGGCTGCGCAAGAGAGACGAGGATTAATGGGAAATAAGAAAAAAAAGAGGGCGGCTCCTTCTTCCAATGTATTATACATACACACACATAAAGCAGAACAAACGAATCAGCCAAACAGTCACAAACAGAAATCAAAGACTTCCATCGACATGACAGTCTTCCGTCTCTGCTGTTTCACTGTGGTATTGCTGTTTGTGTCCAAGGGCAAGGACAGATATGTTGTATGTTTGCGACCACGTTGTCGAGGGTGGCGCTAGTTCGTCGCTGTCAAGCGTTGTGCGGGCCTTTCGCGCTCCATCCTCGCTCTCTGAGCTCTGTTCGTGCATGCTGCAATAATGATAATATTGAGTATCGTAATAATATTAGTCGTTCGCTCCTTCCTTCTCTCTTTATTTTCGCAATCGCCGATGTAAGGGTCCTCCCGTTTAGTGTTTCGGCGGGAAGGAGGAAAGAGCGGGGAGGGGCCAGCCCTATTCGGCGGGTCGACCCACGCTTTTCTTTCAACGTCCCTCTTCTCGCAGCCGCATGTTGTGTCGGCAGCTAGCAGTGC
The DNA here is from genome assembly GCA_019925305.1 of Sporothrix cf. nigrograna. Lineage (NCBI taxonomy): Eukaryota > Fungi > Ascomycota > Sordariomycetes > Ophiostomatales > Ophiostomataceae > Sporothrix > Sporothrix cf. nigrograna. The sequence goes on from JADHKR010000003.1 coordinate 237,208, forward strand.
TTGTTCCAGAAGGGAACTGGCGTGTCGCTTGCGTTCCAGAGGTGACGAGGCCGGCCAAGGGAAGATGAAAGATGGGGGGACACAAACCACAGACAGAAAAATCCTATATAAAGGTGGGCTTGTAGAAGGACTTTAAGCAGCAGACGAGTGGAACTAGTTGTAAACCCCGTTCGATGCTAACGGCATGGTGCCACACGCTTGAGTCCCGGCCGGGCCTTTTGTTGTACACAGTACATATATGTAGGTATTATCATGTGGTCTTCCGATGACGCCGCGCATGCGCTGGTTCGTTTGAACGGCCGTTGGTCCTCCATAACAGACTGGCGGGCTGTGTCGTCTACTTCTCTTTTCTTTCTCGTTCACCACTTTGCGCTTTTGCAGATGCTGCCATGGCGAGACGAGACTGAGCAATAGACGCACACCCCGAAATCGCCGGACAGAGCCCTTCACCTCAACGTCGACCTTACCGTGACCTTCCGATCCTTCCCTACGTCACCTGTCTCGACCACGCCCGGACGTCGCCCTTCATGCTGGCACGGTTTCAGTCCAACACGGCGCGCATGCTCCTGGCTGTGGCCATCCTCCTGAGTGGGTGCTTTTTCCACTATCTGTGGAAGAACGAGGCCGCGCTCTCTGCGCCATGGACCCCGGATGCCAGCGCCCGCCTCTTTGCCAAGCGGCCCCTCGGCACGCCCGATGCGAACAGCTACATTGACCGCTACAAGCTGCCGCTGCGCACGCGCGGGCGCCACATTGTCGACGCCGCGGGCCGGCGCTTCAAGCTGGCGTCGGCCAACTGGTACGGCGCCAGCGATGAGCACTTTGTGGCGGGCGGGCTCGACGTGCAGCACCGCGACGTGATTGCGCAGACAATCCGCTCGCTGGGCTTCAACTCGGTGCGGCTGCCGTACTCGGACGAACTGGTGATGCGCAACCCGGCGATACCGGCGCACCGCGTCGCCGCCAACGCGGACCTGGCCGGAAAGCCGGCGCTCGACGTCTTCGAGGCCGTGGTGACGGCGCTGACGGACGCAGGCCTCGCCGTGATCGTCAACAACCACATCACGTCGGCCACGTGGTGCTGCGGTGCCGACCCGTGCGACGCCGGCTGGGCCAACAGCCACCTGCCGGCGGCGCTGTGCCGCGTGCGCCAGACCGAGGCCGCGTGGATCGCGCACTGGGAGACGGTCATGGCGCGGTTTGTCGACAACCCCTACGTGGTGGGCGTGGACCTGCGCAACGAGGTGCGCGGCCTCTGGGGCACGATGAGCTGGGACCGCTGGGCGGCGGCGGCCGAGCGCTGCGGCAACCGCCTGCTCCGGCTGCAGCCCGACTGGCTCGTGGTCGTGGGGGGCACCGAGTCCGGCAACGACCTGTCGGGCGTCGCGCGCCGCCCCGTGCGCCTCGACCTCGACCGCCGCGTCGTCTACTCGGCGCACGTCTACGCATGGTCTGGCTGGGGCAGTCGCGAGGGCCGCTATGCGCAGCGCGGCTTCGCGTCCTTTGCCGCGTCCATGCGCCGCAACTGGGCCTATCTCGTCGAGGGCAACCTCGACCCCGTCTGGGTCGGCGAGTTTGGCGCGCCCCGCGCGCCCTCGGTCGGCGACGCAAACTACTGGCAGAACCTGCTGCGCTTCCTCACGGCGCTGGACGCCGACTTTGGCTACTGGGCCGTGAACCCGCGCAAGCCCGCCGGCGACGTCCAGGAAACGTACGCCCTCGTCGAGGACGACTGGCTCACGCCTGTTCTCGACTACCGCATGCGCGACTTGTCCGCGCTGATGCAGCTGCAGTCGGAGGAGCCGTAGCGGTCGTCGCGGCCGTTGCTTGCCACGTTTGATTTTCCGGTGTCTGGCGAATGTGGATTGGGTATTGCGCTCTCGCTGTATTTTGCACCTGGGCGTCACAGATCAACACGGCGTTCTTGCAGCGTATTGTCTGCTCCTTCCGTGGACCGCGCCTTCCCGGCTTTTGCCAATGTACAACTACCTGTCTTGTCTGCCGCTTCCTGTGATTTGTGCTTGTTGTTCCTGCCCGGCCAGGCCGCCTGTCCAATGCAGGAAGGGACGTCCCGCGCCCAGAAACCCAGAGAGCAAGGAAGGCGCGAGCGGGGAAAGAGCAGCATGCCGGCCCGACGAGAGAAGAAGGCGCACTTTCAGAGGCGGCCAGAGTCTTACGAGTACGAGACTCGACTCTGCTCGTCTCTCACAAACGACAGCTACAATATGTATGCAGACTCCATCCAACGCCGACTCGCTACCTCGCGCTTTCCCCATACAACCGGGGGGTGGCGGCCTGTTCTGGCTAGCGCCGCAGAACACTGCGGGAGAATGGACAGGGAAGGCGCTTTCGAGGCTGCCTGCCTCGACTGCACCATGCATGCCTCTCGGCTGCTTGCTCCTTCCCCCGCTGAAACAATGTAACAGGCGACTGCTCTGCTCTGCCGCGCCCCAAACAGCCGTCAGACAAGTCACTTTCGAGATCCCGACAGAAGGAACAATCGATTCGTCGCCTCGCTCTTGCCTCGACCGCAACGCTCCTGCGGCCGTAGTGCTATTATATTAGGCTCATTCAACGCGCGACTAGTCCTCGCCCCAAATCTTGCCGGACCCGCCCCTTGCTTGGGCTTTAAATAGCTTCCTTTTCTCACATCGTCATCTCACCCAGCACCGCGCCACGAGTTTCTTATCCTCGCCATCCATACGCCCCCAGGTCTTTGTTATCTTGACTGCCGGGCCACCATTGTCGGTTTGCGCTGTGCACTGCCCCGCCTCTCCCGTCATCGTCAGGCTCGCGGCGTCTCGCTACCCTCGTCCATCGTCTCCCGGCATCGTTTCCGTATCGCAGGCCCTTTTTCTCCGACGCCCGGTCCGCGCACGCGAGCAGCTCGTCCGCCGCTCCCGTCGCACGACGAGAAAGACAAGCCGCTGTGCGGCTTTGCGCAAGCTCCAGCTGCGCCCCGTTCGCGCCCGTTTCGTTTGCTTTCGGCTCGTCTTTGCCCTTCCGTCCGGCGTCATCGCCTCATCTCGATGAGGATTCCGACGCCCGCCTTGGTGCCACCTTCGACCGGTTGTCGTGTCCTGAACAACGCATTTTGCGATTTTTCGCGTCGTCGGGCGAGCTGAACGGACGTCTGCCTCGCACACGCATGCGCGCGCAGCGCAAAAGCACATCACCGAACCCAGACCGAACGACGCAGGCTAGCCACGCACGCACGCACGCAACGCCGAGGTCCTAAACTGCCGACCAGCACCTGGGCAGCGACTCCTCGCAGTTCTACAGCCTCCCTTATCTCGAAGGTTATGGGCAGGTACCCCTTCTGCCGCTCAATTTCATGTCGGATACTTTGTCCTGGCTGCGGGATATCCCCCCAACCTTTCATCATAGAACCCAGGACGTGAGCCATGTCCATGTGAATCGGGTTGCCGGCTATCAGCCGATTGAGAGACGGGTGAGGCTGTTATTCTGTGGCTTTTTTTTTTCTGTGTGCAATCACTTGGCTGACAGACTGCAGTACGGCCCCGGCGCCGGCGAACGCATCTATGCTATTCTTAAAAGGCACCCGGACAACCCGGATGCGTCTGCCGACACGGACAGTAGCGCCAGCAGCATTGATAGCGTCAGCGACAGCGACAGCGACAGCGACAATGGTGACACCTATGGCACCAACGGCCCTGCGTCTGGCGGGACGAGTGCCAGCAACCTTGCCACGGGCTACGGGACCGCAGGCGCCGGCCTGGATGGAACGGAGCTCAGCGACGACGACACCAACAACGAAGAGAGCAGTGACAGCGATGGTGGAGCTGGAATTGCCGGGGAGACCGACACGGCATCCGGCTCTGCCGCGGGGACAGCCACGGCACATATCCCAGCTGCACAGTCAAACGGCAGTGGCGCCAGTGCCCAACCCAGCCCATCCATCCCGCGGGTTGCGCGCGCTCGTCTGAACCTGACCGCTCTGTCCCAGCAATACAACGTGAGTCGCCGCTTATCAAACAAATCTATACGACGGGCACTGACGCAGCCGGGTTTAGCTGTATTTCGCCGTCTACCGAGACGAGATCCACGTCTTCCGTCCTCAGCCGGCCCCTGAGATCCTCCATGGCCCTCTGCTGGTGCTTCGTCCTCCCGCAACACCAGCCGGCCGTCAGCTCGGAGGCTACATCAGTCATACCATGGGCCACCAAGCAAACCAGATCAAGGTTGGAGACCTAGGCGGCTTCGAGATCGTGCTCTTGGTCTATGACGACGGCGACGTCATGGCGTACTACACGCACCACATTGTCGCCTACCTAAACGACCTCGAGGCTGCCAAGACGCCCCGGCACCTCAGGACATCCCAGCAGGCTCGCCAGCGCCGTCCGCGACCGAAACCGGAGCTACCGCGGCCCTTTTTCCGCGAAACGGTTGGCATGACGGCCTGGGGAGCAGCCATCCACTCCCAGTCGCGCTTGATCGCCGTGAGCTCCAACCTGTCCGAGGTGACCGTCTTCGCATTTGCTCTCTGTCCGTCCAGTCCCGGCGACCCAGTGCAGTACAAGACACCGCCGCTTTTGGTTCCCATATTCGACGTCTCCCCGATAACGTGCACGGGATCCAGCGCGATCGAGCTCGAATCGCTGCTTCGCTCGCGGGACCGGCATTGGCGCATCCTTCTACCTCTTGGGCCGACGGGCAGCAACATCCCAAGCATCGACTTTATCAGTGACAGGGACGGGAACGCCGAAAAGGTCGCGGCAATTGACATTGGGGGAACGATTTCGATCCTGGACATTTGGAAGGTCGGCAGCCGCCCACTCAAGATTCCGTGTTCGACTACGAATGGGTAAGTTGGGTTTTTTTTTTTTTTTTTGCCCGAGAAGCGTTCGCTGACAGAACGCGCTTGCCACAGTATGAACCTCGGATGGGGTGTTTCCGTCATACCTGCTGAGATGTTTCTCCGCACAAAGAGAATGCCGGATGGGCTAAATTCTGACCGATTTTTCCGCCCAAACATGAATGCCAAATATGCGTATCAGAACGAGTCGGAGAGTAATTTGAGGCATCAACATCGGGCCGAAGACATGATTGAGGAATACGATTTCGATGAGGACAGTGGCTCCTCCGAGGAATTCGCCCCGCCGTCGCCGAGCTCATGCGAAAGCAGCAAGGAAGCTGCCATGGATGAGATGGATGAGATGGACGAGACGGATGAGACAGACGACATTGACGACCCATCTGAGGACGGCACCCTCCGTCGAAATCGACAGCGGGAGAGGATAGACAGCATGGACAGTATGGGCAGCGCGGGCAGCGTGGGCAGGATGGAGAGCAACAGCAGCAACAGCAACTCTGCAAGATATACGTCGGATCCGGCTGTCACGTCCAGGGACTGGGACGCCCTCGTGAAGCGCCATCCATTCAAGCCGCCGCGAGTCAACTTTGGCGTGGACGGGGACGGCAGCTCGCGCTTTCGCCTCAGCATGACCATCTGTCCCAGCTTAGGCATCACATGGTCCGACAGGAACCTCCAGTCCCTCCTCCGGACCCTCAGGAACTCCAAGTACCGGCTCGAGCACAGCAAAGAAGACGACTGCTTCAAGGCCCGAAAACCCCTGAGCCCAGAGATCAAGAACATGGCTCGGCGCTTCTTTCTGCTGCGCACGCTCTCGACCTCGGCGGAGCTCGTCAGCACCGACTGGTCGGTGGCCACTTTCCGCATGATCAATCTGCACAAAACGCCACCACAGCTTCAAGCGTTCGTGTGGGGCCTGTTCAAGACGCTCCTGTTGTGGGATATGCACGAGGAGTATTATCGCTGCAGCATGATACACTGCATCCCCGAGATCAGCTTGATCATTGTCGGAAACATGTTTGGCAGCGTGGTGCTCCTGCGGCCCCTCAAAAACAGCCGGCCGAACTTGTCGGCCAACGCTCCAAAATGGGCGTTCCGGTCCGAATGGGTACTGCCGCTCGGCAAGGACGAGCGAGAGAAGCGCCGGCCGCTATGCTGCTTGCTTGGCATGGCGGTGTCTCCCCTCCCCGAGCCCAACTCTGGACGGTACGGGATGACCAGCATCAAAAAGCACGACAGGGACCGTGACAAGAAAGACAAGCGTCCGCCGCCAACCCGACGCTGGCGCCTTATTCTGCACTACATGGACCATACCATACTGCAGTACCATATCGAAGCGAGCAAATCGGGCCCAAGCACAGTCAGCCCCGCCTCTTTTTAATAGTAGTGGCGACTCAAACGCACGTTCTCGTCATTTTTGCTATTTTCGTCGATTTCAATTTTCTTTTTTTTTTTTTTTTTTTCTTTTTTCATGTATCAATGGGTGTGCTTTTCCTATCGCTTCTACGCAGCATGACTTGGCGTTCAGAAGGGATGGGACGGACATGGAACGGGGTTTCGAAGCGGAGACAAATTTCACCAACAACACGTCAAGGCTATGGCCTGGTCACTGTGTTGGCTTTTTTTGGTATATTTTTACTGTCACAAAACAAAATTGTTTAAGCCGGCGCTTGTCCTCGTTTCCAACAACAGCAAGACATGCTCGCTCAGCAATGCAAATCCATCCAAACACAAAACGTCATGGCCGATCAACAGCGGGCAGTCCTTTCAAAGGTACGTACGTCTACAAATCAAAAAGGAGGCTCAGGAGAGAGACTAAAGGTGAGAAGAAAGGAACAGATCAAAAAGGAGGCTCAGGAGAGAGACTAAAGGTGAGAAGAAAGGAACAGAACAGCTCGCCTAGACCTCGGTGTCAGCGCATCCTTTTTGGTTTTCGGTCCGTGGGCGTGTTCGTGTTCGACCCCTGCCGCTTGGAGCCCGCTGTCGGCGGCGGTGCCAGCGCTGCCGGCCCTGCCGCCGCTGCGTTCATCTTTCCGAGAATATCGTCTAGCTTGCGCATGTACGGCTCGCGGTAGCCGTTGACCTGGATGCGACGCCGGATGCGCTTAAGCTGGGCGCAGAACTGCTTCTGGTCGTGCAGAGGCTCCAGCTCGTCGAGCACGAAAAAGCCGCGGCTCTGTCCGTCGTTGTTTCCGACGAGCCGCTGGTACAGGTTGCGGTCGTCCTGTGTGGCGCCGCCGTGGGCATCGCGGTTGTGGAAAAATACAATGGCGTGCAAGATCCAGACGAGAGCACGGCCGGCGCTGCGTCGGGCCCACGGCCCGGGCGGGCAGGGAAGCTGCCGCTGTAGCAGCAGGCGGATCTGGCTGACGGCATTCTGTGCGTGCCGGGCGGCCCAGGCAACGGTGACGTCGCTGCTGCTGTCTTCTCTGAGAGATGGTGGCGGGGCTTCCGTGGCAGGGGCCGTGCGCCTCATCCGTGGATCCGGCGGGGGCATCAAGAGCTGTGACTGTCGCCGAACCTGCTGCTGCTGCTGCTGCTGCTGCTGCTGTGGCTTTGGGTGGACGGCCAGCAGCGATTCCAGCACGGCTTCCACGCGCTGTTGGATCTTGCGGAACGGGTCGCGGGCCTTGTCGTTGGGCGCGAGCAGCTTGAGGAACATGGCAAAGAACGCGTCGTTGGACACGAGCATGCGCAGCACGGTCCGCTGCAGGTCGCCGCGCTCAACAAGATCACGCACAGCCTGCGCCTGGCGTCTTCCGACATCAGCGGGCCTCACGGGGCCGCCGCCGTCGCTGCTGCTGCGCCGCCTGCTCTTTGGCGGGCTCGCTTCACGAACAGCAGCTTCCTTGCTTTTCTTTGGCTGGCCTGCTGTGTTGTCGCCGCTCTTGTCGTCCTTGTCCTCGTCCATCTGGTCACTGCTGTCTTCGTCGCTCGCCTCCTCGGCGCCCGACTCGTCGCCGTCTTCGCCATAGCTGCCCCCCCTCCGCTCGGCTCCCCACAGCAGCCGCTCCAAGTCCGGTCTGTCCTGGTCAAAGATTTCGGGCGCGTACGCGTCCACGCCCTCGTCGCTGAGGACTCCGTCAAGGCCTGCCAGGATCTCCCGCGCCTCCCGCACACGGTGCAGGTTCGGCCGGCCGCTCGGCGGGCCTGCGCCGCAATGCAGCGTGTTTGCCAAAATGTCAATGTGGAAGTCGGCAATGCGCGCATAGGCGTCGGCGCCAATCTCGCGGGGGAACCCGGTAGCGCCATCGAGCACCAGAGGCACGTCCGGGTGGTGGTCGTGCAGCATCTGCTTGGCGATCTGGTCCATCAGCCAGACGAGGTGGCGGCAGGGGGTGCTGGCGTTGCCCGTGCAGTTGCAGCTGGGCCGCGGGATGCGGCTGGTCGGCGAGCCGACGCGGATGGTGCGCGGCACGACTTCCTGCAGCTGAAAGGCAAAAACGTCAGGGTCGTTGCTGATGCCGCACCACTGGATGGCCATGGGCGGCGTCTCTTCGGGCGCCGGTGCCTGGAACAGCTCGCGGACCAGCTCCTGTGTCTCGTCGTCGAGGTTGTCGACGTTGTAGAAGAGGTCCGTCAGCGGAGACCGGACGGGGCCGTCGTCCTCTTCTTCGTCGTCGTCTTCCTCTCCGCTCGAGCTGTCATCGTCGTTGGCATCTTGGCCGCCGGTGCTCTCGTTGGACCGTCTGCGCGCCTGTTCTTCACCTCGGCGCGGAAACGGCGGCAAGCGCGTCTCGATGGGTGTGGACGCAGCCGGATCTCGAGACAGGCCTTCACGGCCCTGGGATCGTGTGGTGGGTGGCATGTTGGAGGATCCACGCAGCGACAGCTTGCTGAATTTGCCAGTAGGAGGATGCATTGGTGTCCAGGAGCGACAGAGCGTGGTAGGCAGTGGCTTTCACATGGGCCCCGCGAGAGGAAAACGTGTGGTGCAAAGAGTGGCTTGGCCAGTTTGCAGAAAAATGAACGGCGGGCTGCTTGAGGGATAGGGGTATTATATTCGGGCCCCAAATTCTGGCACTTTTTCTCTCTCGCGCAACAATAAAAAAAATCTGCCTCTTTCCAATCCTGTCTGTTGGGTTTGGCCTTTTTTTTCTCTTCCCGTTCGCTTTCGTGTGTCTTGTGCGTTCAGCCTCGCCGGGCCTTGTTCACGGCCGCTCTGGTCTTGCTAGTCCATGTCTGTGGTCCTTTGCAAGGGCCACACAGGCCAGCCATGTTCGATTTATAACATTTGCTGCACGCCCTCCTCCCCACACACCGGCTGCCGCGCTTGCGTCCACTTGTCCGCTTGCATTGGCTGCAGAGCTGTTGGCCCGGCTCCTCGGCCAAGAAAAGGGCTAGCTCGAGCTTGGTTTTTCTTCTCTGATGCCGCCCTTGTTCGTCGCCCGTGGAGGGATATATGGCTCCAGAAGGAGCCGTTGGAGGGGCCCGAGAATGCAGCCGCATCCTATCCTGCTGACGGGGTTGGAAAGGGGGGTATCTCCTTTTGCTCGGCATCCTGTGCTGCTGTTGCATTTTTTTGGAAAAGTAAAAGAAAAAAAGGGAGTAGGGTGGCTCTCACTGCTGCCAGCTTGCAAGTCTGCATGTCAGACACGAAAGAAGAGTACAGATACGGTGACGAGAGAAGAGAGGCGGAAAGAGGGGGGGGCCAGCAGGACAAACGAATTTCTGCCATTTTATTGGTCGTAGGACACAAGGAAGCTCCAAATTCGTGCGCCAAAGGCCAAAGTGCAAAAGATACTGCAAAATCCTGGCATCGCCCGATTTGGGGGCGGTGGTCCAGACAAAATCGACCGAGGGACCGCAGAGGCAGTGGACAGCCACAAATCCGTTTGTCCCGGTTTCTCAACAGCGCAGAAAGCCTATGGCGGTGCATGGACAGCGCGGCCAGCGGGCCAGCAGCCAAAAGTCGCAGAGAAACGAAAATGGGCCGCCAAAGAGAGCACTGGACGAGGTGTGTGTGGAGAGGAGGAGTGGAGGTGGTCTGCCAGTGCCGGCCGCATCGAGGGCCGGAAGCCACGGTACCGTACCAGAGGGGAGGCGGTGAAGAGAAAAGAAGCGAGAAATTGGACAAGAGGCGCGGTGTTGGGGTGCCAGCCGCTCAAAGTTCCTCCGTCTGTTGCGATGTGGTTGTGTGGTTGTGTGGTTGTGTGGTTGTGTGGTTGTCAATGAGGTCGGCGGCTAACACACTCACCGTCGCCTGTCATTGGTCAATGGCCGTTCTCGGTTAGTGCGCCCGGGAAGGGTGGGGCTGGACGAGGTCGTCTTCTACATTGTTCTCTAGAAGCCAGGTTGTTCCTTCCTCTTTTTCGTTTTTCCTCCTTTCTGAGTAGGCCACGAACAGCAAACTCGTAGTAGACGGAATGCACCTTCCACAAGAGGACAGAACAGACCTCACAAAGGCTACCTCTTCCCCCCCCCCTTTTTTTACCCTGCGCCTGCCTCCTTTGTACTTTGAATGAGGTTACTTTCAGCCTTTCCCGGGAACGCTAAAACAGCGCCCGTCCAATGATAATCCACAACGTCATGGCAGGCGTGTAATCCAACGTCCACATTTTTTTGCAATCGACTTCTCAGCGGCCTGTTTCTGCGGCCAGGCCCAGAAGAATACGTACACGGAATAAAAAGAAAAAAATAAACGTTTGGCTTGCGCAAAATGCCGTTCTGCGCCCCTCCCTCTCCCCTTTGCTCTTGCTCGGCTAATGCTGACTGACGCGTGACCAGATTTCTTTGCAGACGAGCAGTTGCCCGAAGCACAAGCCATGGCTTCCGCAGCCCCAAAGAAAGCAAAATCGTAGCCACCCTCGCCTCGACGTGACGGGCAGCATACAGCTGCCGGACACTGGGATTGACGACCCAATTCAAGACCCCTGCTGCACTACCGTATCTGCATCGTCTCCGTCTGGATTTTTTGTACTCAAAGTCTCTTCTCACCAACTAGTTCGCGCTGGAATCGGCTTGATATATTGCCCGGCTGCTACCCGTGCGGACCGAGTCAATAGCCCATGAACTGCAACAGCCCAGAGTATCAGACAGGGTCAGCAAACGAGCACAGTGCTTTTTCTTGAACCTGCTTGTGTAGGTACCCAAGTGGCATCTACTGTGTAGGCAGTAAGCACAAACAGCAAGCCACCCTATACAGCTGAATCGGGTGTCGGCCCAAGGGGAAGGGAGGAGAGATGGAAGCAGGAGAAAGACCATGCTGTGCCTCGCATTGGGCCAAGAGACACACCCCTCGGCGCTGTTCGGCGTCAATCTTGATATCTCTGGAAGGATGCGGCCACAAGAATGGGCCGCTGCAGGACGAAGCATGAGGACCTCCTGTGTATGGAAAGTAAGCGGCTTTCGCCTGTCGCTTTTGTAGTAAAGGTGCCCCTCAATGTGGCTTACAGACTCGCGCTTCTACATTCAAGAGTGATGGTAATCCGATATTGAATAAGGCAAGAGCAATACTCCAAATATAAAAAAAAGAAAAGGAACAAACACCAGAAATCAAATAGAAGAATACCAGACGCAAAAACAGCATAACAATACAAAGGCAAATGATGCGAGCCACACTGCACTTGTGTTGCTCTATCCCCGAGTTCCAGCCGCCGCCGCCTTCTCTTCACTCCTCATCTTCCCTGCCTGGCTCGGGTGGCTCGCCCGCATACCTACATGGTATCACTCGTAGCTCAGCAAATCGATACGAAACGCCAATTGAATGAAGCCCCTAGTCCCGTTCCCAACCACTTCTGTACACAGCGGTGAGATGACCAACTGGAACGCCGATGCTTGGAGGTTCAAGGGAAAAGCAACAAGAAAAAAGTAATAAAAAACACGCCAAGGTGTGTCTGAACCGTCAACAGAGCAGAAAGCAACGAAGCAGGATATAAGAGAAGCGAAAATTGTCATAAACTCGTCAATCAGATCAGGGTGGGCGGTTGCTGGAGTGCATGCGTACTGCGGCCGTCAAGGCCGTATCCAAAATAAAAATCTCGCCGTCCGTTCTGTGCCTGTGTACGTTGGTGGATGCTGTGTGCGTGCGTGTGCGTGCGCGTGCGTGCGCTTGCATGCGTGTGTATGCATGTGCGTGTTGTCTCGTTTCGTTTTCTTGCTTTACTGAATGCTCGAGATCTTGCGTGCTGCCGTGGCCATGGCCGCTGCTGTGGCCACGCTGCCACCGCTGGCGACGCGACTGCTCGTCTTACGGATGCCCGTGGGCTGAGCACCGGGCACCCGCTTCACACTTCCGCTGCGTTCGGATCCCCGGACCTTGGCCAGGACGCCAGACGCCGACGTTGACCGGTGCTCGCGGCCGCTCGCAACCTCCTGGATCGACTTGACACGGCTGATGGACGAGCCAATGTTCTCGGCGTCAAAGGATGCGTCGTTGTCGAGAATGGCCGTCGTGGTTGTCGTCGTTGTTGTCGTGCGGCTTGTGTGGCTAGTAGAGCGTGCTTTTTGGTGACGCGTGGCATCCGACGATGAAGCGGCGGCAGCTTTGTGGCGCATACGCATGCGCAGGTAAATCTCCTCCTCTGAGTCGGTGCCGCGACTGCCCCGGCTGGACTGGTCGTCGCCCTCCTTTTCCTGCAGGATCTCAAACAGCTCAGCATCGTCGCCGAGCACGGCAGCGGCAATCTCCTCCTCCTCCACGGTGCTTGTCGTCGTGGCATAGCTGCTTGTCTTGCTGCGCGAGTAGGGGTGGTGGCGGTCGGCGCGTGCGCTCTTGCGCGGCTGGCCGGGCGTAGGAGCGGGAAGGTAGTCCTCCTGTGCGACGTTGTTGCGCTCCTGGTCCATTTCGCTGAGAGGCGTGCGGCCCGAGGCAGACCGGTTCGGTGGCGTCGACGTCGACTGCGAGCGGCCAATGCTGGCCTTTTGCATGGCGCGGATGGGCGTGCTCGGCAGGTTGCCATTGGTGCCGGCAGCAGCAGCAGCAGCAACAGCAGCAGCTTGCGTGGCAGCAAACTCGCGTCGGAGCTTGCGCTCCAGGCGCTCCTCCACCCACCACTCGCGGAACACACCCTGGTTGAGATGCAGCCAGTGCTGCTGGGGGCCAACCACCATGCCGGGGCGCATGAAGCGCATATAGGAGATGATCTCGTTGGCGGTGAAGCCGTAGCGGTAGATTAGGTAGGCGCCAATCAGACAGCCGGTGCGTCCCAGGCCGGCCTTGCAGTGCACAGCAATGTTCTTCTTGCGCACCGTGATCATCTCGTGAGCAAGGCGAATGAACTTGCGCACCGTCGGCATTGGTGGGCACGTGCCGTCGTCAAAGATCATGTCCAGGTGCTGGATCCCAAGGGCTTCGAAATAAGAGGACGAATAGAGCTGCGAGTTGAGGCGGACGACAAGGCCAATGTTGCGCTCGGAAAAGTGGCGCAGCACGTTCTTGAAGGGCAAGGGAAGAGTCGGGTGGGCGTCCACGGCATCGAGTGACCGTGGCAGGGTGGCGTACAGCTCCGAGTCCTCGGTAATGCGGGCCACCGGCTCGTGCTGGGGAGAAGCAAAGGCCAAAAAGTTGGGCGTCACCCAGTTGAAATCGCCATTCTCGACGAGCTCGTACGTCTCGTACTCGGCCAGGTCAAAGTTGTCCAGCTGACAGCAGCCCTCCTCCTTGGCCTTCCACACGCCATACACAACATCCTGGACAGTGATGCCGTAGTCGGCTTGGCTGTAGCCGGCGTCGCGGAAGGGCATCAATGGCGGGTCAACCTGCGCCATGGGCGCCAGCGCCAGGTGTGGTGGCCACGACTGGATGAGAACCATGTAGCATGCGAGCAGACAAGCAGCATTGGCGCGTTCTAGGCAGCAACGGTTAGCGGGTGTCCTGGCAGGTTGTCTCGGCATGCCGATGCAAGGATCTGGGAAACACACTCCTCGGGTCTGCGCCGCTCCAAAAGACAACTGGGCGCTGCTGGCTCTCGGTGGCAGCGAGAATCTCGTGAAAGTGCAGCGCAAACCGACAGAGGTGGCCAACATGCAGCGGGCCAAAGTCGTGGTGGAACGCATTGTATTTGAGCGCGTCGTCGACGGTGAAGTAGTAGGGCTCAGGCGCGGCCGCGAGAGCATGGGCGTCCGATGCCGCAGCAGCAGCCCGCGATCTCTTGCTGGGAGACTTGGGGGCGCAGCTGCCATAGGGGAAATACGTGTTTCTGTCGGGTGGGCTGAGGTACGAGCCGAGATACAGGCGGCCTGGATGCGACAGTCAGTCGAAGCGCAAATCAAAACAAGCGCTGGCGCAGGGCCAGCACCGGGCAGAACGCACCAGGAAGGTATTCAATCACCTGCCCCATGTTGGGGCTCTTTGTCGAGGGCGCCATCACGAGACAAAGAGGCAGAGGAGGAAAGGAAGCGAACGGGACTGGTCGCGTGCGAGCAGATCACGATGAGGAAAGAGCTGGCGGTTTATCGATGCTGAGGAGAGCCGGGCAGAGCGGAGAGGACGACGGAGCCAGTGATGCCAGAGGAGGGCGGTGATGCGATGCGAGCAAGGGGACGGACCTGAGGCGAGACCGAGATGAGGAGGGAAGAGGAGAGGTGAGGAGGAGAGAGTGGAAAGCGAATAGAAAAGGAAAGACTGCGAATAATAAACAACGAGGCAGGACGAGAGAAAACAACAGTGGAAAACGATGCTGGCCGGCCCTGGATGTGTTTTTGTTCCGGGCAAGGAGAGGGGCTGTTGTTGCAGGGGAGAGAAGACTGAGCAACTGGACGAGGTGTGGTTGTCGTCAGGTGTGCATTCCTGTTGTTGCCCGTCGCTCCTGCTGTTGCTTCTGTTATTGTTGTGGTGGCGGAGCTTTCACAGCGTGCCTGCGACAGCTATGGGACTCTCCTTCCCCTTGGTAGATACGGCGTAGCAGTTGGCTTGTGGCACCCTGTCCGCCAAAGCAAAATAAACAACATGGCAAGAGCCACCAGCCAATCAAATCTGCGGATGTGTTGTTAAGCCACAGGCGGGCCGCAGGCCCAGGCCTCCCCAGTGCGTCACCACAGCAACGTCGGCCCCATACCCCACTAGCTTGCCGCATAATCGCGCTAATTAGTACAATACAACGGCCAACCAAAACAGAAGGACGAAATGACAGATTATGTAACCCCGGAATCCTAGCAGCGGCCGAATTACCCCGCTGACATATGCGAGCGAATCGATGGATTTTTCGGGCACCGCCAATACATCACGAGTGCCGGCCGACCCAAACAACTCGAGTACGACACATACAAAACAGCACACAAAATGGATGTTGATCCCGACTTCCCCTGCTCCCTGTACGTTTTCGCAAGTCGCTTCCGTGCCAATACAGCACCCCCAAGAAAGACTGCCTGCTAACCCTCTTCGCTCCCAGAGTCATTGACATTCCCTTCCCGACCGCCCGCCTTGCCACGGTCGCGCTGCAGGTCCTGTCCGTCGACAAGGAGCTGTCGCCGTCCGTGCGCCGGTCATTTGCCGTGCAAGGCGCAGCCGCCGCTGCCGAGGCCACTGACGACACCAAGACGGTCCTCCGCACGACCTACGAAGCCTCGACCAACCGCATGCTCCGCGTATCAGTCAACGCCTTCCTCGACAGCGTCGGCCTTGTGGTGGATGTGATGCAGGGCCTGGACGAAGACGTTCTGGCCGCCGAAGAAACCACGTGAAGGGGTGGTACGGCCATGTCACATTCGTCGGATACTCATCCAGACAAGTGTCTTGGTCACCGGCCATCTCGTCTGCGTCTCTCTCGTCTAAGCTGCGGATAGCGGATAGCAGAGACGGACCGGGCACGGCCCAGGGAATATCGACTTTGACCAAGAGCAAGGGAAGGGAGGCATAGATACAAAAGGACACCCCCCCCCCCTTTCAGCTGCATGCATCGCCTGCATGCGCCACTCTAGCACAATCGCCAGCGTCGATTGCGAAAAAAAGGGAGGAGATACGAAGAAGGGGCAACAAGTATGCAGACTGGTCGATGAAGAGGGCGCTGAAGTCAAATGCGAATCGGCCACGGGAGACCAAGGCGATTGATAAGATGCAGCCTCGGCGCCAGCACGCCATCGCCCCGACGGATCGCGGGGCTTTGACAACTGCTGGTCAGCCTGGAGAGCCCATCGAATGGGGTAGCTAAGCAACCCACAATTGGGACTGGAAGGACTGCGTGCGTAGATGTCAGATTCATTCTTGTAAATGAGGAATGTGGCATGCGGGCAAGCAGCTGTGCTGTGCAGCATTGGCGCAAAGCCAAGGCTAAACAATTGCAATTAAGATGCAATATTGCATATACAAACAGATTTGTTTTATCAAAATATCTGGGAAATGGACAGTTTTAAAAGGGTTGGTTAATAATTTGAAAAGTAATATATTTTCGAGATTTTCTTTACTTTTTTATGATCCTGTTTTTTTTTTAAACCCCCCCAAAGCTGAGAAGTTGTCAAATTTACCATGAACCACTTTTGTTTGAATATATGTAAAAAAAACTCTGGGTATATTTCCACGGCCATTGAGATAAATAGCCAATAAAACCTTGTCCTTCTCGTGCTACAATAGTGGTTGAGCAGAAAGAATAAAAAAGCAGTAAGAGAAGTTTAAACAGTTGGGGAATCATTTTTGGATCAGAATATCCATATCCAAGAACACGCGTCCGCTAAGTCATGCTTCTCGCTATCCAAAACCAGAAGAAATCCAAGTCAAAGAGTGCTGGAAAGTGAAGAAAAAGAGTTCAAAATCCACAAGGCCGGCGAAATATCCTTACTCCTTGCCGCTGATCTTGGTGACGGAGTCCGGACGGACCTCGGCTTCACGAGCAGCGCGGGCCTCAATATTGGCAATTGCGCTCTGCACAGCACTGGTGAGATCAACGTGGAAAAGCGGCCGGTTGAGGCCGTGCACCGCAACGCCCTTGAAGCGCCCGCCGCTCCTGGCCTTGAGATCCTCCTCGACAGAATCGCTGCTCTGTGCCTCCTCAATGTCCAGGGCCGGGCCGGGCTTGCCGCTGTTGCCGGCCTGTGAATTGAGAGCGGCGTTCTCCTCCTGTTCGGCCTGGGCAGCTGCAGAATCACGGCCGCCAATGTCGGCGACACTAAAGATGGATTTCCAGCGCCGGATGGGGCTGTCCTGGAAATCAGTGGGATAGCCAAAACCGGCCGACACGAGAGCGCGCTTGCTCCACCGGTTGTTCACAGAAGCAAAGTGCCAGTCAACAACGTCGGGCGCAGCATAGCGATCAAATTGGTTGCGGACGTCGATGAGGGCCTGAACAGAGGTGATATCGATAAAGTTGACAGAAGAAAAATCAAGAATAATGGCCTTGAGCGTCGGCTTGTTCACGTCGATGCCCGTCACATCAGCAAGCGTGGTAGTCCCAGCCTCCACGCGCTTGAGCTGTCTGCGGGTCGGGCCAGGGTCGTTCCATGGCCGGTCGCCAGGGCGGTCGTACGTGGTCAAGTTTGTGCGGCGCGTGTTCTTGAAG
Organism: Sporothrix cf. nigrograna; assembly: GCA_019925305.1. NCBI lineage: Eukaryota > Fungi > Ascomycota > Sordariomycetes > Ophiostomatales > Ophiostomataceae > Sporothrix > Sporothrix cf. nigrograna. The sequence goes on from JADHKR010000003.1 coordinate 254,473, forward strand.
ATGTAGTCAGAAAGGTGCTCAAGCGTGTGCGTAGCGTTCGGATAAGTGAAGCCCTCCGAGAAACGGTAGATGAACAGGCCAGGATAAGGGGTCTCGAGAGCGACGTTCGGGTTGGAGCCATCGCCGTGGTCGAGGGGCAGGTACACGCTGCGAGCAGCCAGCTCATTAGACAGGCCGCCGATGCTGCCGTAAGGACCAATGACCTGGTGGTGGTCCTGGCCGATGATGTGGTCGCCGAGGACGGAGTGAACCTTGACGCGACCCAGGAGAGAGCCCTTGGAGCGGAGGATGCGGAAAAGGAGCATAGCAGCAGAGATGGAGACGGTGCTGTAGATGCCGTCCTCTATGCTCGAGAAGACTGTGACGATGACGCCGACAAAGAAGATGAGGCATTCGAAGGGGCTGACGCGCCAGAACTGGTAGACAGTGTTGGGAGGGGTGATCAGGTCGCCGACGGCGTGGATGATGACGGCCGAGAGCGAGGCGTTGGGAATGTAGTAGAAAACCGGAGGCAGCGCATAGATGGCAAGGAGGACGACAATGCCGGTGATCACACCAGCCAAGGGCGTGCGCACGCCAGCCTTGGACTTGATGGCCGTGCGACTGAAGGAGCCAGTGGCCGGATAGCCGCCCAGAAAAGGACCCAAGACGTTGGTCACACCAATGGCAACCAGCTCCTGGGAGGGGTTGATGGTGTAGTTGTTGACACGGCCAAACGACTTGGAAATGGCAATGTGCTCTATGAGAAGCACAATGACGGCAGCCGGCAGCTGGCTGGTGAAGGACTTGATGATGGTCTTGTTGACCACGGGGACAGCGGCGTTCTGGAAACCACGGGGGACGGTTTTCAGGATCTTGAACAGGGGCTTGGTCCGGCGGTGGCGGTTGACGAGCCACGAGATCATGGTGTAGAGGAGGATGACAAAAGCGGTGCGCAGAGTCGAGAGGAAGAAGAAGAGGCGCTGCTTGCGGGGGAAGCGACGAGCACAAACACTGCACGTAATGCGAATGATGTAGAGCAGCGTCAGGGCCGTCAGGCCCATGGCGGCATCAATCTTGGTGTCGGGCAGGTGCTTGAGAATGTTGACAATGACATGGTAGGAGGGCGCGCGTGTGTTGAAGCCACTCTGGCCCAGCATGGCGGGAACCTGGCCGGCGGCAATGTTGATGGCAGAGCCAGTCATGTAGGCGGACAGGGCTGTCAGAGAAATCAGGTCGACAATCCAGCCAAAGCGGATGAGGCCAATGAACAAGACAATGGAGCCAACAATAATCGACAGAGCAGATGCGACGACATGGCCGGGGACGTTGGGGAGATCCTTGGCCACGTCGGCAACGATGTTGCCAACGAGCTGGGACATGACGGCTACGGGCTATGGGAAACATTAGCTGCCAGAAGAAGATGGAAAAAATCACGTGTCTTGAAACTTACGCCGATAGTAATATCTTTGGAGGTGGCAAAGAACCAGTAGATGATCACACCCATAAACGACGAGTAGAGACCAAACTGGGGCTCGAGGTTGGCCAGAGTCGCGTAGGACATGCCCTGGGGGACGACGACAGCGCCGACGGTGATTCCTGAGAGTGTTAGATGGCTGAAATTCCCAAGAAAAAAGATTTCCAAATGCAGCACATACCGGCAACCAAATCACCAATGAGCCACTGAGTGTTGTAGCGGCCAATCCAACTCAGGAAGGGAAATAGCGAGATCACGTAGTCGACCACCTCCTTGCCCGTAGGCACGAGGGACCGGAACGCATCGACGGTGTGAGGAGGCTCCTCGACCCAGGTGTCGTCGGCCGAGAAGACCGACTCGCCGCGTGTGACTTCGTCCTGGTAGGCAACGGGCCGCTCGACCTTGATGCCGAGGCCCTTGGCGAGGGTATGGCCAATCTTGGTGGCCGTTGGTCCAGGCATGGTGATGTTGGCAATGACGGCGTGGGAGGGAGATGGGGTGGAAGGAAAGGGCTCGATTTGATGTTCACTGCTTCCAGGGAAAGAAGAGAGTGAATCTCAGGTCGGGCGCCCGAGAAGAAGATGAGGATGGAGAGACGGAAGATCCTGAGAGAGGCCTGGGTCGCAGGGGCAGACAAGGAGTATATATACCAAGGACGAAAAGGACCAAACGTAGATAGCAGTTGATGGTCTTTAGCCTTTGGCTCTCCAGAGCTAGACACGAGAGACAAGATCCAGCCCCACGATAGCCTGGCGCGTGTGGTAGGAGTGAAGGGGTGGGGGTGGGTATAAAGGAGATGGAGACAAAAAAGTCGAAAGAGAGAGGAGGGAGGGGGGTGTGCTGCTTGAGCGTCTGGAAGCGTCCCAGTAGCCCAGCGCGGGATGGGCAGGGTGAGGGGTGAGAAGAAGCAAGCCGCAATGGAAAGTCGAGAAAAGCTTCTCGCCAACGTTCTTTGGACAGGCCAAACTCCGCACGTCCTTGTAACAGCTGGGCCAGGCTGTGGGGAGGAGGAGAGGCCGATTTGACGAGAGGACGCAGGAGGTCAGCGAGAACGCCTCGACACCTCCAGTTGGACAGACAGAAGAAATCCAGGAAAATGCCTGTTGTGTGCACCTCACAGCGCCTCTCAAACACCTCAACGAAGAGAGCAGGGAGGGGAGAAGGGTCGTAGAGACTGGCACACCCTCGCGGTTGACGTAGAGACGTGAGAGAATGGAATCGAATTAAGGCTGAAAACCGACTTGGGCAGCGTTGAGCTCGTCACACGGTGATGCCGAGAGCTGATGTGGCCAAGAATTGCGACGGCGGATAGCGGCGAGAAGCTGAGACAAACAGAGGGAGACGCCGTCGAGTGAGGGCGCAAAAGAACTCGTCAGTCCAGGCGAATATCACCACAGACGGGCTGGCCGTTTTCGTGCAGCAGGCCAGAGACCGGAGACACTGTGCTCTTTCAGAAGCGCGGGAGCACCAACAGGCTGATGACTGCAAGAGGAATGCAGGGAAAAAAAGAAAAATAGACAGCGATGGAGGGCCGCCTTGCAAGGGTAGAGGTTGAGGCTGCAAAATGGGCGATGATGACAGAGAGCAATAGAATGATGGAAGAGCGGCCAGGCCCAAGAGAGTTAAGGTGTGCCGTGAAAAGGGCAAAAGGCGACCAAACGAGGCCAGGGGGCGTGCCGCAACAACGTGGACGAGGAACAGGGACGAAGAGACGAAAAGAAGAACAGAAGAGGTTCGAGAGCAAGAAGCAAGAGACAAGAGAAGAGAAGAAAAGGGGCGTGGAAAGGACGTTGATGACTGCACGGAAGGCACGACGTACGACAGACGACGCGCAGCAGACTGCCCGGGAAGGAGCTCTATGCTGGTTGTGGCCGAAAGTGGAAACTTTTGCTGTTAGCTCGCATTGCGCCATCGTGTAAGTGTTTTTTTCTTGACAAAGCAAGCTCGTTTTTCGGGCTCTGACACTGCATGTGTCGTTAGAGCGGATACATCGGCGTACCGGACTTGCGCCTAACATTCGCTGGCACAGATGTAGGGACCGACAGGTGCACTAGAGACACTGCAGACGGCGCGGAATTTTATCGCCTTCTGCTCTTTCCTCGTTCTTGATTCTGTGCTTTTGCGCTAATGGGCTGGCCCGGCTTCCCTTCGCTCCTTCTCTGCCCGTGTTCTACTGTGTAATATGGCAAACCCTTTTTTCTGCAGAAAAAACTCAACACCAAAAACAAGCTGTTCTGAATGTTCTGCATTCCATCTCCCTTCTTCGCCCCCGCACGTGCACAAGTGACAAGCGCAGCCGTAGCCAGACAGCCACCGCCGAGCAGCGCCGCACGCGATCTTTCCTGCAACCGCGTGATGACAGCACGCAGACGCCATGGCCCAGGTTACGCTGCAAGGCGTCAGAACGCCACGAAAGCCCATCAAAGAGAGGAGAGCTGAGCAGGGCTGCTTGTGCGCAGGTCCCTTATTTTCCATTTCTTCCTTCTTTCTCTCCGACGCACCTGACCCTCTCGCTTGCTCCTCGACCGCCTAGCCTGACCAGGTGTCGTCTCCGTCTCGCCTAGCCAGATTGGATCTTCACGACCACGCTCGGCTCCGTCTGTCCAATCTCTGCCATCTGCTCGTGCTCGCACGCAGATGCCTCTTTCTCTTTTTCTCTTTTTCTCTTTCCGTCTTTCTTTCCTCGTTTCCTCACCCCGTCTAGCGGCTTGGCTACGATATCTCTTGACTTGGCCTCCCCCGGGCGGGCCTTGGCTTCGAATCCTGCCGAGTGCGATCCGTCGGGCACCTCCACAGCCGTCTGTTGCTGTTTGCACACCGCTGTCCCGTGCACATAATTTACGAGTATGTGCGCAAGCAATGGCTGCTGTGCGACCTACTGGGTAAGCCAGAGCAGCTCGCTGGTTGTACTCTATACACATGTTTTGTATCATGTCCCGCCAGTCGTCCTCGGCAAGCACTGCTAGAACGGCCTGTCCATCCTACTTGTACTTCATACGAGCAGTACTTCGTATGGACATTGCAGGCGTGGCCACGTCCTGCCTGCCCGAACACAATTGCACCGCGTTACCCTACGAGTACTCGTATTTCATCTCGTTTGCCGCTCTGCGCTGCCACCCTTGTTTCCTTTTGGCAGGCTGCAGAACAGACAACGCGCCGCCTCCCACGCACACCGCGTGCCATCCAGCACCTGGTTGTGGTCAATATTGGAGACCAGGGCAAAGGCGTCCAATCAGAAGGCCTCGTTTTCGATTTCGCCATCGACGGATCCAGTGACACCATCGACGTCGTGTGGGTCGAAAACAGCCACCGGGGACGTCAACCACCATTTGAATCATTGTCGAATACGTCGTAGGTCTGCAGGTCGCCGTTTATTGCTCTCGTCCATTATTCCATCCGTATTAAGTTTTCCGTGGGTTTTGCGGGCGCAATCCGTTCCTTCCCTTACATGTAGGTCAGAATCGTGCGTTTTTATAGGCTGGCCCATTATATGCAGTTTCCCGATTGGGACGGCTCCCGAGTGCAGAGTGCCAGGCAACGCAAGCACCTCATGTTGGCGAGAGAAGGGGAAAATTCAGTGCGCCAAATACATGAAATGAAACAAGCGATTAAATGAAAACAAAAGGCTGCACGGAAGGCTCACTCCTACTCAGCTGGATGCGCGGTAGTGGCTCATACGCGTATACGATGTGACGTCCAGATGCTTCCCTGCGCTGTGGGTGGTGACGAGAGGTGCAAAACAACAATATGACAAAACTCCCATCATACAGCGTCCTGCATAGAAGCACAATGGAAGAAGTGGAAGAAGCCGCGTCGCCTTGTTTACATATCTCACACCTCACACCCCAACTCTCATGGCTATTGGAAATGTGCGCCGTAGAAAAAGAAAAGAGACCGGACGCAAAGTAGGCCCGGACCCAGAGAATACGTTGTGAGAACAGTCGGCCGGTGCGAACTATAAAAACCTCCTCGTAGTGCCCGAGTTCTGAAAAGACGTGATGGTCCAGGTCGCAGCCACGGTGAGGAGCTCACGCAGCTGCTCCATCACTTGGCACTTTTGTCTTCCTTTTTTTTCAAGACGGACTCGCCTCTGCCGGACCCGCCTACCCCGGAGCGCAGCCAGGGTCTAGACGCGTGAAAAGACGAGAGAAACACCCCTACGAGTATATTCGGAAAGCCATACGGCGCGTCGCTGGGTGGGAACTGCGGCAGGCGAAGAAATTAGTATCTGGCTCGTGAACGGAAGGGATCTTGGTTTGCAGCGCTATCTCAAATTTGAATATATGTACATAAACTTGTAAAGAGACGCCATACTACGTGTAGGCATTGTCAAAAGGACTTTTTGTCTCTTTTCGGCTACGAGTACGATGGATGTCCCCATTTCAATGCATGTGTTCCGGTACATATGTATATATGTATGTCTCCCACTCTCAAAGACACACCCCGAACCATGCTGCGGACACTTGGCAGCTGTGCAGGCTGGGACGAATAAAGAGTTAAGAAACAGTAAGAAAAAACAAGGAAAAGATAATCTTACCGCCCGCCCTTCCTCGTATGAGGCGTGATCTTTTCAAATCTTACGCAACCCTTTCGTAACGAGCAAACACCGCACGCCCCCCCACCCCCCAGTCCCAGCATCTCCCATCTAGGACCTGTCTTTTTACTCGAGAAAGCATTTTCTTTGTTGCCAATATTTGGAACGGCTCGGCGTACTTTGTCCTTGGCAGTAAATTGTACTTTTGGACCGAAAACGATATTCACGCCGAGCAGAATAAAAAGGAAGCAGAAAAACATAAAACCTGACAAATAGTTTGGTATTGTGATGAAGAAGGATATATGGAGTACGGAGAACGCCGATGTGCTGCTTCCTGCATGCGCTTACCAGTGCCCGGGGACGTCGAACCGTGACGAGGGTATCGTGGTCTTGGGACTCGGCTTCCCCTTTCTGTCCCCGGTTTTTCCTTCTAGAAGAAGATGGCTTACGTTACGATTATATCCACAAAATGACAAAAACACCACAGACAATGGTGCAAGCTGTGGACCGACGTACTCGTAGGAGGGGGACGCACAACACAAGGACGGGGATTATGGAGTGCCTACTGTACGACGAACGAAGTAACATGGCTGGACTCCTTCCGCCCCAGCTTCAGCCCCATATCCATCTCGAAAAAGAAGGTGCTTTTTTCACCTCAGCCAGGGACCCTCTCTTCCCATTTCCATGAGTCACGGTTTCGAGCGGCCGGTGGCTGGGGTGGTGAGATGCCACGAGAAGAGCTCCGTGGGTGCGTGAAGGTGATGTGAGGGTTCTTGGGGGAGACCATGGCAGTGGCAAGAGACTGTGGGCCGAAGGGGAAGGGAGATGCGGCAGCCCACCAGTAAACGACGAGCACAAACAAGTAGCATTTTGTCAACAAGCTCCAGCCCACGAGGCAGGGTGCGATTTGGGGTGCGTGGACGGTCTTGGCCGGCCAGGCCGCTGCAGCAGTCCTCCATCCTGCGTACTTGATCCGCCAGGCGTGGAGTTTTGTTGTGTGCGATGTATTACGGAGTACCCTTTCTTGCTGCTTTAGTTTCTTTTCCCCCCCTCCATGTAGCCGTACTTGCCCTCAACTGGAACAGCAGCACGTGTCGAAGCGGCGCCTGCTCCCGCAATCTCATACTTTGGGCAGTGATATATTCCCGGGACCAGATCGACCTCCGGCTTTCCCGCTTGACACCCGTCTGACAGGCACCGCACCATGTCTACCCACTTGGTATTCCACTGGAGTCCAAAGACTGCATACTCTGGAGACGCCGGGGCTACTGGCGGTAGCAGAGATGATCTAGCTGCCAAGGACCAGGCGGGTCAGGCCATCCAGCAGCAGAGTGAATGTCGGCTGTAGTCTTCCTGTACGAGCAATCGAAACATGCACAAGGCAGACGTCACACGCCAAAATCGACCTCGAGGTGTCGTGCTTGAACGCTGTTCCATTCTCCGTGGCGGCAACGCCGCAGTGTACTATATGACAGAGTAAAGATGCCTCCCACAGAAAGATGTACCAGCAAACAAGTCCAGGGTTGAAAAATGTTGGTTGAATCACCAACGAACGACAATGCAGTCGCGTCAAAGAGTATCTCAAGAAAAAACTGAGCACCATGCCCCACCATACCGAGGAGGGCGAATGGAAACACGGGAGAATAGGGGAAGTAACAGGCTCGGAGCACCGGCAATGGTGCCCCGGCCCATCTGCCGTTGTCTCGTCTTCCGGTCCCATCTCGACCACCACACGACCGCGTTGGTGTGCCTCGCTTGCCACCAAAAGACACCCTCTGGAGAGAGAGAGAGAGGTGCTCTTCAAGACGTGTCTATACGCCTGCATTAAAATGCAGGGAAGCTATTGTCTGCACACTCGTACCAGGGGAGACCAAAAGGTTCCTCTGAGAGAACAGCGGCGTCAAACGGCCTGCTCGTATAGGCTCGGCACACGACGCGTCGTGGCTGGCTTAGAAACCGTGGACCTTGATCGTCTTCTCGTCGAGGCCAAGGCCGGTAGCCTTGTCAATCAAGAAGTCGCCTGGGAAAAAGGTCAGCCTTGCACTGGTCGACTAGCGCTCGAACCACGCCGGCAGCTGCGCTGCTCCTCTGTGGATAGAACGCATTGTTCGGCATTGAAGACTCACGAATCTTGCTGCGCTGGTCGCCCTGAAGCTGAATCACCTCGCCCATGCCCTTGGACTCGGCCGCGGAGATGATGGTTCCATTGCAAGCTGTGATGGTCGGGTTAGCACAAGTCGGCGTGGACACGTTCAAGCCGTTCCAGAATCAGCGAGGGCACGAACCAAACTCCTGTCGTCTGTTAGCATGGGTTCAGTATCAGCCTGGCAGCGCGAAAAGAGGCCCTACCTTCTTGATGACCTTGAGGATCTTCTTGTGGTCAAACTTGGGAGGAATGCCCTGGACCGTAGTCAAGGTCTTGCGTCCATTGCGTTCTGTAGTTTGGTGATGTGTCAGCTACTTGTGTCCTGGCTGCCAAGCGCTGTCAAACCAGCAGATGCACCGGACGTTGTGCACGAGTACGTGAACGTGCTGGCGCCGGCGGCCGGACGTACGTTGGATTCGGATATGGAGGTACTCCTGTTGCTTTGCCTGCGATTGTCCGGTATCTTCGTCGGCGTCGGCGAAGGGGTCTGGAAAAGAAATCGTCAGTGAGTGTTTCCAGGCTTCTTGTCTCGTTTCTCAGCGGGGCCGAGGGCCACGCGAGCCAACCACGCGAGCCCCAGAGGGGCGGCGTACCATTGACTTTGAGATTTTCGATTGACATCAACTCGACTTTCACTGCGGAACTCGGGGAACAGGGTTTGTAAAATGCGTGTGGTGCTGGCGAGACGAAACGAGGCTTCTATTAGCAAAACGGCTGGAAGAGAAGAGCCTCAGGAGTCGCCGCCATGGTCCAGGTCCAGCCGTGGAGGCGTCTGTTCTATAACATTGTGGAAAACATACCTGAAGCTAGCGATACGATTAGGAGCTCGTTTGGCTGGGTTTGGTGGTATTGTGCGGACGGGTGATGCTTGAAGGTTTGTTGTGATGGGTGGAAAACAGGATTAGAAGCGTCTTTAAGAGGGGAAAGACGAGAGAGGGAAGGAGGAGGGAGGGCACAGGAAAGAAGCGGGGAACGAAAAGGAAGGAAAACGAAAGGGTGGCGGGGCACGCGATAGCGATAAAACGGGCCAATCAGAGGCGCTGACATCAGACCCGCAACGGCAAAGCGCTGCAAAATGCAACAAGGCGCAACCAAAAAATGCAACGAGAATTCGTGCTTGTGCAGAAAGAGCGCAAAGCCTGCCGTGGCTCAGCAGGCAGTCTGGCTCTCGATCTGAATTTACGCAGTGATCGCTGGGAGTGAAGGCCGCAGCGGTGGGTCGCTCCTTTTGTGTGCCTTTTCTGCGCCTTTCTTTCGTTTTCGTTGGTCGGAGACGACCGTGGTTGTGCAGCGGCCTGCGGGCTCTCCGATATGCGGACGGCAACGAGTCTTGGCAGGTCAGACGCAACGCGAGGTAGACGCAGCATGTCCTGTCCTGTCCATTGATGGAATGCAACAAAGCGGGTGGCAACCGTTCGGATAGTCGCATGCTGTCGTTTGTGGGACGTTTGCTCCTTCCGCCGCCAACGGTGCGTATTAGGCCGTTGCTTTTTATCATTCGCCAATTGTCCGCGGGGCAGGCGCGCCTGGCACGGGACTGCGGGGACTGCGGACCGCTGGCGGTGCTAGTACTCGTAGGTGTTACGCGGAGCGATCGCGAAAAATACGCGACTTCAGCTAGAACGTGTCTCGTCGGCCAAGACGCCGCACCCGTAGTTCACAGCTGCACAAGAACGGGCCTGCGTGCACCACGGTCTGCTCCACGCGCAATGGTCTGGACGAGACAGGCTTGACGAAACACGGGGCTGGCTATCTGCTCCTCCCAATCTCCATTGCTCCCGGCCGCATCACGACATCTCTTTGCTGCCCTCTTTGGCGTCACTTGCTCCCGGCCACGACCACAATGCCCAGCCCGGCAAAGGACGGCGCCCCGGCGGCGCCCGCGCTGCTGCCGCCGTCGTCGCTCTATCCGCCGCCGGCGTCGCCCAGCGGCCACCGGACGCTTAGAAAGCTCCAGTCGGCGCACAATCTCGGGGCCAAGGCAAGCGGCAGCATCACGGCGCCGTCGATGATCTCGCAGCAGCGCCTGCTCCAGCAGCAGCACCTGCAGCTGCACTACCAGCAGCAGGCGCAGCAACAGCTGCAGTCGATCCAGGCGCAGCAGCAGCGCTCGTCGTCGCCCGTCCGCCGCAACGCCAGCGGCGCCAACAGCCGCTCGCCGCAGCGCGCGCGCGCCAACAGCGACGCGACGAGCATCCAGCCGCCCGGCGCCGCGACCGGCGCCAGCGCGGGCCGGCGGCCGCTGCTGGGGCGGTCGCCGACCCTCGACGCCATGTCCATCGACCGCCTCGTCCGCGACGGGCCGCCCGACGGCGACGTCATTGGTGCCCTGAACAACCTCCGGTGGAAGATCCTCGAGACGGGCATCAAGAGCGACAGCGACGGCATGGTACGTATTCAAAGAACCGGGGGGAGCCATATGGCTGTGGCGGCGCTGTGCGCGCCGTGCTTCCTTCTACTGACGTTTTTGGCAGTCGTCTGCGCGCATCTACGTGTGGCTGATCCTCCTCGACTGTCCCGTGCTGGAGACGGACGCCTACCTCTCTCTGGTCCACCGGGGCGCCTCCCCGGCCTACTCAAAGATCCGCAACGACACCTTCCGCACGCTCACGACCGACCCCCTGTTCCGCCGGCGCGTCAGCGAGGCCAGCCTCATCCGCCTGCTCAACGCGATCGCGTGGAAGCTGCACGATGTGCGCGAGGAGAAGCTCAAGCACGCGCCCACCGCGCCACGCCCGGCGTCGCGCGAGTCGCTGTCCCAGGCCGACGGCAGCAGCGCCTTTGGTGGCAAGGGCGTGCTCAGCATGCTCAACAGCGCGGCCGCGGCCGGCGCGTCCTCGGCCAACTCGTCCCCTGCAGCCAAGAACCGCGCGCGCGCCCTTACGCTCACCACCGAGGGCTCCGAGACCAGCGTCTCCGTCGAGGCAGGGACGTATGTGCAGGGTATGAACGTGCTGGCGGCGCCGTTTCTGTATGCGGCCCGCAGCGAGGCCGAGGCGTTTGTGGCCTTCCACCACCTGCTGACAAGGGAGTGCCCGGGCTACATCCGCGGCGCCATGGACGGCGTGCACAAGGGCCTGGCCCTCGTGGACAAGGTGCTCGCCATTGTCGACTCCAAGCTCAGCCTGTACCTGCTGTCCAAGAACCTGTCGGCCGAGATCTACGCATTTCCCTCCGTGCTGACCCTCTGCGCGTGCACGCCGCCGCTGCCCGAGGTCCTGAGGCTGTGGGACTTTTTGTTTGCCTACGGCCCGCACCTCAACATTCTGTGCATCGTCGCTCAGCTCATGATGATTCGCAACCAAATCTTGACCAGTCCGAGGTGAGTCAGGTGGTGGGCCTTTTTTTCATCTTTTTTTTTTTTTCTGTCATACGCCTCGCTCACCCTCTCAGCCCCAACAAGCTTCTTCGATCGTTCCCTGCTCTCCAGGCAGACTCGATCAAGCGCGTCACGCTCACCGTAATCCGGAAACTCCCGGCAGACGTCTACGCCGAGATTGTCAATCATGCCTTGTGAGCGAGGGACGATACTGTACTATACAACACGGCTCATGCACCCGCGCGGTAACGCATCTGGATGACGACCACACGACCTTTTCGCTTCAACGCTGATGGCGAGCGAAGGGGAGCCCTCAAGCTCAAGGTTCTTACAGCCTCCTGACGTGGCGGCGTAGTAGTGAGGCGCTTTCGCGGACACCCACGCGCCATCGCAATGCTGGCGACGCATCAGCTTCCGCATAGGGTGCTGGCGCCTCCCGGAGCTGGCGGATGTAACCGGCTGCTCACGACGAAAGGCAACAAACGGCCCAGTCGCCCCATCACACTTCCAACAGCTCTGTCGGCCCGGCATGGCCAGGTTTGTTCGCCGGTTCGCTGTCGATTGGGAGCCGGGGATATTCTACTGCATGTTCTCGCTTTCATCTTCTTGTCTCCGATTCACTCCCCGAGCTCGATGGCTTGTGAGAGGACATGAGCAATGCCTCGAGAAGAGACAAGGCCGACCGGCTGAGTGGCCAAACAGAATGGGAAACAGGAAGGACGACGAGATGATACAGATGCCAGGAAAGAAGAAAAATAGCAAAAATAGAAACGACGTTATGGCAGAATGACCTTGCAATCCAATACGGACCTTCCCTGCCCTGTCTTTCCGTGCCTTTTGTTCGCCGCCCACGCCACGCTTTTTTTGCTTGGTGGACACTGGCGTGGATGGGCCTGGGCATCGGTATCATAGCATCATCACGAAGCCCATTGTGAGATATGATGGACGTATTCGACTCCAAGTGTATATTTCTTTGTTCATTGAAACGCATGTCTTTCTGCCAAGTATGGCCAAATATGAAAATCGAAGCTGCCTTTCCGCATGGTATGGCCAGGGGCATGCCATGAAAGAAAATATGTGAGTAAATGTACGAGCGGGTGCCCTTGAAGGGACATGCGGTGATCCAGAATATGCAACTACGCCGAAAATGACAAAAACAAAACAACACCCGTGCCCAAGTATATGCGTTGCGAGATGCGTCAAGATGAGGAGAAAGGTGAGAGAAATAGGAAAACGGCAAGGCCAGGCGCCCAACAGGATTTGCTTCGAGAGCTTTTGGTTTGACATGGTCGGGTAAAGGCAGAAAGGGGGGGATGAAGACGAACGCGTATGAACATGTTCACAGCTGTCCCTAATACGCCGGGCAGCCGTCTTGGGCCTGGCGGAAGGCGTTGGAGAAAAACTCCTGCATGGCCGAGTAGTGGAAGAGGATGCCGCCCAGCACGGCCAGGTGCCACAGGTTGTGGCTGCCGCCAATGTAGTCAAACATGCCGGGCCGCCAGCGCTCGGGGACCTTGCTGGCATAGACGAGGGCGCCCGACAGGTAGACGAGCAGCGACTTGGCGATGGGCAGGTAAAACTCCCAGACAAACGACGGGCCGCGCGTCAGGACGATCTGCAGCACGGGCACGAAGCCCGTCATGGCCAGGCCGACGTAAAAGGCGACGCGGGCCCAGGCCATGTCGGCGCGGTTGAAAAAGGGGTGCCAGGGCAGGATGACGCCGCCGATGCCGAGCAGGGCGGTCATGGACATGTAGATCCAGCGGCTGACGGGCTCGCAGTAAAAGGCGGTGTACTCGGTGGTCATGATGGACGCGGCCACGAGCAGCGAGATGCCCGTGTAGTCGACGCACGCGAGCGACGAGATGAGGTTCGCGTCGGCGATCGAGTTCATCGTGTGCCAGATGGTGCTGCAGACGAGGCACTGGCAGGCGGCAAAGAAGAACACGGCGGCAATAAAGACGTCCGTCTTGGTGCTCGAGCGGAAGTTGACGCTGGTCGGGTAAAAGTAGAGGGCGACGGACAGCACCACGACGATGCCGAGGCCGTGCGACCAGATGTTGACGAGCTCGTTGGACGGGCGGAACACGGAGCGGAAGCAGGCGGCCTTTGTCTCGCTGAAGCGGTAGCCGCGCACAATGTGCGGGTTGATGCGCCACGGCACCGGCAGCTCCTCGTAGCTCAGCAGGCCGTTCTGGCGCGAGTTGGCAATGGCGCGCTGGATGTGCTCCTCGAGCGTCTCCGCCGCCTTCTTGGCCCGTCCCAGGCTCTCGTCGACGACCTCACGCGCGCGCTCAATGCCCTCGTCCATCAGCCGCCGGCTCTCGTCCATCAGCTGGCTGGCCGCGTCCGTGGCGTCGGCGATGCTGCGCTTGCGGAACTTGTCGGCGTGGTCCTCAAAGTCGGAGAGCATGCCGTCCAGCAGCTCGATGCCCACGCGCGCCTTGTCGTTGAGCGACTCGGCCGCCGCCAGCGCCTCCTGGTACCGCGCCTCGACCGTCTCGACCATGATCTGCAGCCGCCGCCGCCCGGCGTCTAGCACCTCCTCCGACGCCTGCGAGCAGCGCGTCCGCACCGCCTGCAGCGTCGCGTACGCCCGCGCAATGCTCGCGTCCAGCGTGATCTCGCCGTAGCTCTCCAGGCTCTCCAGCGTGCGTTCCAGCTCCGTCAAAAACACGTCAAACTTGAGCAGCAGGCTCTCCTCGCTCTCCATGATGTGGTTCACGAGCGACTTTCTCCGTGGCCGGCTGAACGACGACAGCCGCCGCCGCCGCACGCCCGGCGCGTCTGCTGCCCCCGTCGGCTCCGTGCCCGTCGTCTTGGCCTCGCCCGCCGCCTCAGGCGGCCTGCTGCTTGCCGAGGAGTTGCAGCTCATCTTGGACGCAGCAAAGTCCATCATGTTTGTGGTTCTCTTTTGCAGGAAGAAGAGAGAGCGTGCCCGCCTCTGTCTCTGTTCGTGGGATGTGGGGGGTCAATGAGAGGGGGGAGGCAGAGGCGAGTCCCGTGCAGGCACTGGTCCTCCTTTCGCCGTCGAGTCTCTCGCAGACTGCCGAGATGTCGCCGGGGTGCAATTGGGTCGTCGTGGGTGTCGTCGTCGAGACGTTTGTTTGTCGAGAAAGGGGGCTACGAGCAGCAAAAAAGCGCTCGCCGAGGTTGCCGCCGTGCAGACACAGTGGAAACACGGAGAAAGGAGAAAGTCGGCCGAGGCTGGGTCGCCAGCAAGCTTGCATGCATCAGCATGCAGAGAGAAGAGCCCGGAAATTTCACAATGCGTTCTTATGCCGGAAGTCGGCGGACATTCACAGAGAGGCGTGCCTTTTCCCAAAGGGGAATTGGTATTGCCGCCCAAGCCGCGATCCAGCCAATCGCTGCGAGGCGTCCCGGACGCTGCTGCCGCCGGGGCCCCAAGCCCCATTTTCCCAGTTCCAGGGCCCTCAGGGTGCCAAAAAGAGGGACGCGCCTCGCTGCAGTGCTAGCGTCTTGGCTTTTGAAATTGGCACCAGTGATTAGGTAAGACAGCCACCGCAACGCAAACGACTGCAGAACCGATTTCTGCTCGACGACCACGACGACCACGACGACCACGACGACCACGACGCCCACGACGCCCACACTACACGCTGCCTCGGATCTGCTTCGCCTGTCACTGCCGCACGCCCAGACTCCTTTTTTGGAAGTCTTTTCCGCAGTCTGATTCGGTCCCCACAATGGCCACCCCGGCAATGCAAAACGACGACATCGTGACGGACGAGGGCCTCGTCGCTCTCCTCGAGGCATCGACACGAGCGCGGAAGCAAGCCCTTGAGCTCATCGACCTGGCCGAGCAGAGCGCCGCGGCCGACCCGGCGGCACGCGCGCCGCTGCTGGAGCGCGCGGCCGAGATTGCGCGAGGCCAGAAGCTGCTGCTGGCCAACATTGCCCTTTTGCGGAACCTCCACCGCGCAGCCTACTTTGCGGCACGCGAGACTAAGTCCCAGACCGCCGAGGCGCGCCAGGAGGTCGACCGGCTGCATCTGCAACTGCAGAACCTGTTTTACGAGCAGCGCCACCTCCAGAACGAGATTGCCGCCTGCGAGAACTATGAGTGAGTGAACGTCTCGTCAAAAGACACAACAGTGCACATGACACGTCGCTAATGCCACGCGCCCGCGGCAGCCACTCGTATATGCACCTCCCTCTCATCCCGGTGGAAGAGTTTCTCGAGCTGCATCCCGAGCACGCCGGCGCCGACGAGGCGACGCTGATGACGGCCCGGATCAACCACGAGAAGCAGGAGCGCGAGGCCTTGGAGCGGCAAAAGAATGAGCTCCTTAAGAAGAAGCTAAAGCTGATTGCTGAGAACAAGAAGCGCAAAGAGGACCTTGCCAACCTGGACAAGGACTTGGAGAATTTTATCGATGTGAGCAGCTTCTGGGGCGGCATCGCGCTGGAGATTGGGCATATACTGACCCGAATTCATTCTAGGCTGCCAAACCCATCCAGAGCCTGTTTGACAAAGTCGTCTGAGACTTTGCAGAATCGAGCAAACACACGCGTCGCCGAAACGGCATACCAAAGCCAAGCTTTGTACAGCAACTTCCATGCGCTATCTTGCCGGATCTCCTTCTCTGCCTCTTTGAAGGGGTGCCGCGTGTGTTTTGACACATTCTTACGAGTGTGGCCTGCAGCATAAGCGGCTCCGACACCTATTGCTTAGGAGCCGAGCCGGACATGGCCCACGTTACGGACAGTAAGGACAACAAGAACGGCCTCGACGGAAGACAGTGCCGGCTGGGCGCAGGCAACAAGCGTCAGGCATGAGCGTTTCGATACTATTGGCGTCCAGATTCTGTCCAGACAAACGATTTTTTGAAGCGCTGCACGGCGAGGAAGGCTTACAGGATGGCACCGTGCAGTTATCGGAGAATTGCCTTCTGACAGGCCACACGCGGCCAGAGTCTCTTTCTCGGCATGGAGGTAGAGGAAGGGGGGTTGAGGGAGCCAGAGGCCGGTGGCGCACCCGCCTGTGAGGGAGTGAGAGGGGGCTGGAGGAGCACACCGTCCAATTCCCCTTTACGGGCTGTCCCGGTGCGGCATGCTGGCATCTGCGTCGATCACGGTCTTCCCGCGAACTCTCTTGCCATACTACGATATACGATGCACCGTGCATGGATTATACCAGCCATGCCTGCTCGCCCTCTTGGTATTATACTATGTGTCTCGGCTATGGCATGGGGTTTTCAACCCGGAATGTCGACTGTCCCGCTGGCAGACAGCTGTACGGATACAGGTGACGGCGGCCGTCTGCCTGTGATGCCAAATATTCAAGTCTCGTGAGAGTGCTCCCCTACGTCAATGAAATCGTCAGTGATCCGGAGTATTTTACGGTGTGCCGCTCTTACTCTTTAAAACGTTGTTGAGAGCTGCTGGATTTGTCAAGGTTTGCCAAAATTTGTGAGGCACACGAATACACAACAGTGTACGGCACAACGGGAGATGATGGCTGTCTCTTGACGCCCATGGACAACATTAAACTATACCAGGTCTAGATATAGAAATACAGAGCTGGGAGAGCGAAACAATGAATAGAAAACAGGGTGTCAACAAAGAGACAAAACGACGAGGTCCTTTGTACGTGGGCTATTCTCGTAGCTCTAGCAGGAGACGGTGCTGGTTGGTGCCAAGCTCTCCTTCTTTGCAATTCCCATGAATTCTCACGCCGTGCACTAATCACGGCGCATCTTATTTTTCTCTCGCCACCTTTTCTCTTTAGTTTCTTGTTCTTTGCTAGCTTTTTTCTATCAAACTCTCAGATCAACCTTCGGCCGGGAAGGCACCATGGAAAGGCAGACCGACAACGGCAGGAGCATATCTCATGCGCAAACTGCCCAAAAGGGAAGGCACTGCGTCCACCAGAGACAATACGGATACAACAACAGACAGCGCCGCCCGGTATTTATCTGCTTTATGCATTTATTTGATGGGGTTACGAAGCTCTATTCCTACGCCGTAACCCGTTCTGCTCAAAGTACAACGGCGTGTTGCAAGAGCTGAGTATTGATTGGAGCAATGTGGCACAAGCGTCTCCTCCTTCTGGCGGCAGTTACCCAAGCCGAAAGTCTAA
Source organism: Sporothrix cf. nigrograna (assembly GCA_019925305.1). Lineage (NCBI taxonomy): Eukaryota > Fungi > Ascomycota > Sordariomycetes > Ophiostomatales > Ophiostomataceae > Sporothrix > Sporothrix cf. nigrograna. The sequence continues at coordinate 272,031 of JADHKR010000003.1, forward strand.
ACCGGCTGCAAACATTGCAGAAAACGTGGGCCGCCTGTGCAGGAGGGCGCTTGCCGTTTGGGCACACCGATAAAACGGACACGGAAGGGGAAACGTGAGGAAATACGAAAGAGAAGGACGATCCAAGACCGTCTATAGCGTGCAGTATAGGACTTTCCACTGAAGAGGCCGCCTGGCGACACGGCAGCGAAGACACAGGAAGAGAAGACAAGGAAAACAAAGAACGGTAAAGATGCATGCCCTTTCTCTCCAAAATTGTTTAAAGTGGTCGCAGGGAGGGGAGGACCGGGCAGGGCCGAACAGGATTGGACACGCCGGCTCAGGTTGACCCAGAACAAGACACACTACAAGAAGAAGATGCAAAAAGACCAAGAGACCAAAAGACCAAAAACGACAATGAGATACGTAACGTAAATCACTCAGATGTTACGTAGAACGGGGGATGTGTTGGATGCGGATGTGCTCTCTCTGTGCTCTGTTGACCGATATGTCATATGACGGACATGATCACGGCACGGCACTGACCAAGCCAAAAAAAAAAAAAAAAAAAAAAAAATACAAAGTAAAGAACCCAGAAAGAGAGATAAAGAGACGGCTCCAGTCCGTGTGCTGCTGCACGGTGTGGTGATTGCATGCATCGTGGACCACATGACCGCCTACCGTCTCATCTCTTGTATTATTCGGCACCCCTGTTTCGCCCGTGGAGGTTCCTAGTACGTTTATTTGCAGACGCCATTACCCACAGGTTTCTCATACCCACCATCCATGTGAGTCTTCTTTCAGGAAGATAATACAAATCTCAAGTGCCACCCACACACAGACAAGGCTGAGTTCTAGCTATCGAAAGCGGCAGATTCTACAGAGACCTAGACCGTCTCTCAAGGGTCGTGGGCCGGGCCCTAGGGTGCTTTTTTAATATATAGATGCCAGGGCTATATATGCAGTTCAACCAAAGAAATGAGGAATTGGCTGCATGACCCTTTAGCAGAGAATCAAGCTGGGACTCTGAAAATCAAGGTTTAGGATTGCGCATTCAAGGGACGACACCGAAAGAATCTCGTACTTTTAAAGAGCCATATCAAGGCGTGCTGAGGGCATACTGGCGGAGAGATGTTGCTGGACGGTGCCACACGACGCCGCGTAAGTCGTGAAGAACACGGTTTATCTGGTCTTCTCTTGGCTTGCCGTGCCCTTTTTGTCCAAAAGGTCGCCAGAAGCACTTCTGGTGGTGTTGGATCCCACGGAGACAGTCGCCTCCTTACCATCACGAACGGGCGGGCCAGGGAAAAGCTGGTAAATGAATATGGAAGGAGAAATAATAGCGTTTGCTGGACAGTTGCCGTCACACAAAACGCCGAGAACGGTCTACAGCTTGATGGAAGTGACAGACAGAATGAACGGTGCAACACAAGATACAACAGCAACGAGTCAGAGAAAGGCAAATACGGTACTAAGGTGAATAGGCTTTAGATCGCAGCCGTCATTGTTACGCCGCCAGGGCTCGTCTGTCCACTAAAAAACGTCAGAGTCACGTCGTGGGCTCGTCTGCTGGTTGGCACAACCACGCACGCCACTCTTGCCGTTGACACGCCGTTTCTGCTTTGAGCAGACTGGCTACGAAATAGGAATGCCAGTGACGGAAAGAAGAAGAAGATGCTGAAAGCCCAAAAGTGCTGCCTTTTGACCTGTCGAAACAGTGTAGCTGTCGAGGATACAAAATAGCTTCTGAGCCGCCTCGAACGTTTTACAGGAGTTTTTTTAATGGTCCAAGTCAAGACATGCTTGGTCTTTGAGATATGCTCCTGCCGCTGTCGGTTGCCGTTTCGATTCCTGTAGCAGATACCTCCGTCTTTTGAATTAATGAGGTCACAGTCCGACGAGACGACATTAATAAGGGTGGCGAGGTAAAAATAAAATGCAAAGCACAGCGATGACGGCAAATAAACGCATTATATAGCAACGCAATGGTGATACAGGCGTGTAAGAAAGAAATTGCGGCAGCATCTAAAAACATGCGTGCACGCTTTTATAAAAGACACGAACTCGGGCGGAAAAGGCTGAAAAAGAACACAGAGGCAAGAAGAGGTTTCAGGTAAAGGAAAGCGCGCTAGCGTCCGTAGACTAGCCCAAACAGTCAGTCTGGTGTTATTGCGACTTGTTGACACCTCGGTCGTCGCTTCCCTTTTCATGTCGCCAGGTTTTCCAGTGGGATAGAGAGACAGCAGCCAGTGTTCTATCCCCAGGCTGTGTCTACGATGGTCATAGTAGATTCTCACAGCAGTGTTTGTTTGCTCAATCCAAGAGGGCTCTTTTCTTTTTGCGTAGTTCGATGTCTTGTCGTCTGCCCTTTGCTGCTTCGCCATCTTGGCCTCTTGTTGTCTCTCCTTGCACTTGTATTTGCCCGTATTTCAGTATCACCCAGTCGTTCTTTCCTTATTTTGCGTTTTACGCCTCTTGCTCTTTTTAGATCTCTCTCGGATCTTTCGTGCCAGTTGTCCTCCCTCGTGTGTTCCTTGTTCCTTCCTCTTGTTCCCACTTCTGCCGCTGTCGCTCCTTCCTCCGTTTTCTCCTTGCCATGACTCCGTCTGGCCCTCGACAACGCCATCATCCCCCCAATCCAACGCAGCCCTCCTGGCCCTCCTCCGTCCGTTGTTGGGATCCTCCTGGTCTCTGACCGCCTCTGCCTTGATGAAGTCCTTTCTCCTTATTTCTTTGTCTTTTCGTTGATTCCTGCTTTCCTTTTAACTCGTTCATTTTCTCCCAAATGCCTCTTTTTTTTGTCTCTCCGTTCCTTCCTATTTTGCACCTCTCCTCTTCCTTCCTTCAACTCGACACAGATCTCGTTGCAGGCTTGCTCTTTCCCTCCGCCCTCTTTCCCTTTCTGCGTAGCGGCCCCCATTGCTCCTCACATCTCAGTTCCGTTCTTGTTGCCACTCGAATAGCCTCAAGAAACAAGCCGAAAATACGCCACGACAGCATCTCCAACCTACAGCCGGCCTCCTCTCTACGCTCATCCTAGAAGTGATTCGCCTCTTGTCACTCGTCTCTCCTAGAACACGCCGGGGCCTCTTCTTCCCGTTTTCCTAGTACCCATTCTCCTCAACCGCAATACGTTCTCTTGGGTTGTCTGTGGCGTACGTCTCCTATAGCCCACCTCCTCCCTCCTTTCCCTGGAGCTCTCCTTCTCTGCCACACTGCGCCTGGCATCTCGCACGGCGCCCCCCGCCATGTCACTCTTCACGTGGTGTGCAAGGCGGTCGGGTGGTCTGGCCATGATCTGGCTTGGCATTCTGAGCTACTGGGTCATATCCAGAGAGTCCGCAGCTTCAAAGCACAAGGACAACCCAAGTGCCCCTCACTACTCGCCCAACGGCGCCGGCATGTGGACTGTTGTCTTCTCCTGGTACTGCCTCCTCCTCCACGCCCTGGTCTTCGCATTTCCCCTGCGGGCATGCTGGGCCATCTGGGACCTCACGACCGCGCTCCGTAAGACGGCCCATAACAAGGTGCTCGAGGAGCTCAAGTTTGGCAGCCGCCGCCGCGGCTCCTCCATGTCCCTGTCCAGCTCCGAGACCCTGACGCCCTCCCGCGCCCCATCGCGCGCTGGTAGCGAGGCCGGCGACGCCGATACCGAGTTTGCGAGCGACTCTGAGACGGACAGGGACCGTGTCGTCCACGCGATTGTCATTCCCAACTACAAAGAAGAGGTGGACACGCTGCGCGAGACTCTCGACGTCCTGGCATCGCACCCAAGCGCTCGCGGCAGCTACGATGTACGCCCGTCCCCCATCCAAATGCTTGTCAAGTGATTGGCGCGCTGACAAGCCTTTCCAGGTCTACCTTGCCATGGAGCAGCGCGAGAACGGCGCTGAAACAAAGGCCATGTCGCTCGTTTCCGAGTTCGTTAAGAAATTCCGGAGCATCGACTTTACCCTGCATCCCGCCGATATCCCCAACGACTGCCCCGGAAAAGGCAGCAATGTTGACTGGGCTGCCCGCAAGCTCAGCGAGAGATATCCCATTGCCTGCCGAGGGGATGTGATTGTCACGGGCATCGACGGTAAGCACCCATGGCCGCCTCCTGGCGTCTGCCCGTGTCGTTTCCGCACCCAAAAGCTGATGTTTTGCTCTATTCTTTTCTTTTTTCTCTCTTTTTTTTTACAGCCGACAGCCACTTGTCCTCCAACTACTTCTCCCTCGTCACTCGGATGCACCTGGCCTTTCCCGAAACCGCCACCACGACCCTGTACTCGGCCCCGATCGTCTTCGACCGCAATGCCCACCGCGTCCCTGCCATTGTTCGTGTTGCAGATATTCTCTGGTGCGCTGCGGGCCTCTCAGGCTTGTACCGCGGATCGACCATTGCCCCTCCGACGTCCGTCTACTCGCTCCCTCTGCAGTTGGTTGATCGCGTCGGCGGCTGGGACTGTGGCCCAGAAGCCATCGGAGAGGACCTGCACATGTACCTCAAGTGCTTTTTTGCACTCAACGGCAACCTGACCGTGCGGACCGTTCTCAGCCCTATCAGCCAGACCAACGTCACGGCCGGCGGTTACGGCAAGGGCTTCAACGGCATTGTCGCTGACATGCGTGCTCGCTATAAGCAGGCTCTGCGCCACATGTGGGGTGCGCTCGATACCGGCTTCGCCCTCCGCAAAGTCGCCGAGCTCTGGCGCAACCGCAAGCAGACGACGCGCACTTTCCGGCCCCTCCACAGCACCAACAACGACCTGGACGGCTTCTACGTCCCCGAGATACGGCTCGATGATCCCTCCGGCGGCGGCCCGAACGCAGACCCTTCTGCCGATAGCGGCTTTTTCTCAGAGGTGACCCACGAAACAATCAAGGGCCCCAACTACAAGCGTCTCATTATCTTGTCCCACCGTCTCTTCGAAGCCCACTTTTTGCCCGTCCAGACGACGATTGCCCTCATCGCGTCCACTCTGTACGTGCGGGCGACGGAGGGTGCCGAGGATATTCACGGTGTGGGCTGGATCTTTGCCGTCTGCAAATATCTACGCACCCTTGGGTTCATGGAGGTTGCGTTCTATCTCTTTTTGTACGAGAACTTCCATAAGTTTGCAGTCACCGCTCGCGAAAAGGAGATGGTCGACGCTGGCCTCGCTAAGGGCATGAACTTTTCTCACCGCAGTCTAAAAAAGAACTTGATCGACTACGTTATGGTCCCTCTGGTTGCGCCGCTCTACGGCGCCATCCCCTGCGCCCAGGCGCAAATCAGTCACTTCTGGACGGTGGATCTGGTATACACTGTCAGCAAAAAGGCCACACGCCAGCGTGCAAAGTCTGTTTCTGCAGAAGCAATGGCTTGAACGGAGCAACCTTGATCATAGAGTCTTCTTTTTTCTTTTCTTTTCTTTTTTCAAGCCAGCGATCTTGTCCTCTTTACGCGTTCGCAACCGTGTTTCTCCCTACGTTATTACCACTGATTGTAATAAGCCTACTTTATATATACCATCCTATTGTTCTTCTCCACCTTTGCTTCGCATACACGGGGTCCGAGTCTGCGCCTTTGTCTACATTCGCTTCTACCCGGCGCCTAGGAAGTATCGATGTTGCTTGAATTGTCTCTTTTGGTTTTCAGCTTTGGCTCTTTTATCATTATGCCAAACCCTATCTTACTGGAACAGACAAAGCTACTGAGACATATCAATGGCTTTTCGTCATCTAGACCCGGGAGATACGCGCTTTTTCGAGCTGTTTCTACCCACCTTTGCCTCTATTTTTTCAATCTGCTTCCGGGTTGCGCTGGCAGTTCTTGGAGAAACCGCGTAGCGGCTCATCAGCTTTTGCATTTACTATATATAAGTTTGGAGAGAGACATGAATAGATCGCAGGTCGGCTTTTACGATGCTATGAACGGGATGCTCAACGACGGACGCAGCAATTTTCTGCTGGAAATCGCTGTGGTTGAGATGTGTCCAGGAAACCACGGACCCAGCCAGTTCCTTCGTCTTGATAATAGAGCACCGAGCATGACGGTTGGTTTTGGGTTTTCATACTGACCGAAGAAAAGATTGGAGTGAGGTTCAAATCACGTGCAAGTGTCTTTTACGGTCGTTCCTTCCCGTCGAAAAGCGCCGTCTCCTGGTCACATATCGATAAGAAAAAGTTTTTAACCAGCGGTCCACCGCCTTTTTTTCTGGCGCTGACAGTTGATCCAGGAACTGAACTCGCAAGAGGCCAAAGAAAAAGCGGGCTCTTGCCTGCGTTGACTTCTTTTTTATTGGAAGGTCCAATCAGCCCGGGCCAACGAGCCCCACCACATGCTACTCCATCTCGCGGTGAGGGAGGAAAGCTGCAAGGCGGCGGAGCTTGCCTGCAGAGGCTTTTTAGGCGGCTTTTTTCTGCCAGAAGAATCGCTTTTCTGGGCCAACCAGTGGATACGTCCCCACTTTAATTTTTTTCTGGCTATTCGCCGCCTTTGCTACCAAGAAAAATATTTACGAGTACAGTTCTCGTTTTTTTTTTCTTGCTCCCAGCTTTTCCACATCTTCTTTCCCTTTTTTTTCTTTTGCTCTTGCATTTCTTTCCTCCACCCGCAGCTGACCGTTTTATCGTACCAACCACCGCTTCTTTTCTTTATCCCCCGCGAAAGATCTTTGCAATGTCTCAGCAGGGCGTTTTTGGCCTCGAGGTGCCGCCTGGCGGCATCCTCGTCCCGGTTGGCCTTGAGCTGCCGGCTACGGTATGTTTTGTCCTTGAAAGAGCGGTCCGGCGCCGTGGCCGCTTGGGCGATCGGCTGTTGAGAGCACTTGCTAACGCTGTTTGCGCAGATTCACATCTCCATGGCTGCCCTGGACCCTACGGCTGAGCCTGAGGCTGACGAGGAGGGCAACGTTCCCTCGACTGGCCGCGCCACGCTGCGCCTTGTGCGCCGCCCCATCAGCTTCGATGATGATGATGAGGAGGACGAGGACGACGAGTATCTCCGCGGCATGCTGGCTGACAGCGATGACGACGAGGACGACGAGGACGACGAGCCCAACGGTGGCCCCAGCGACCCGTCCAAGGCCCGCCGCAAGCAGGAGCTCCGCGCTCTCCTCGCTGCTGCCGAGGCGGAGGAGGATGAGGAGGACGAGGACGAGGAGATGGCCGACGTTGCTGCCGCCCTGGACAAGGCTTCCAAGAAGAAGAGCAAGGCCAACGGCGTGGACAAGTCGTCGGGCAAGGGCAAGGGCAAGGAGCCGGCCAAGGTGGAGGACGAGGAGGACGAAGACGAGGAGGACGACGATGAGGACGACGACTCGGACTCGGACGACGAGGACACGATCCTCGAGGACTTTGTTGTGTGCACGCTGGACACAGAGAGACAGTACCAGCAGACGCTGGAGCTGACGATTGACCCTTCGGAGAACGTGTTCTTTACGGTCTCGGGCAGCCACGCCGTGCACCTGACGGGCAACTACTTTATCGAGGACGACGAGGACGACAGCGATGAGGAGGACTCGGACGACGACGAGTACGACCTGCCTCCGGACGTTGACCTGGAGGAGCTCGACAGCGACGAGGAGGACGAGCTCGACGAGCTGGACGAGATTGCGAACCGCATCGAGGAGGTGGACTCGGACGAGGAGGCACCGCAGCTGACGGACGCCAAGAAGGGCAAGGGCAAGAAGCGGCCGGCCGAGGACGACGGCGAGGCAGCGAGCCTCGACGACCTGATTGCCAAGTCGGCGACGACGGTCGACGAGACCAAGCTGAGCAAGAAGCAGGCCAAGAAGCTCAAGAACAACCAGGGCGACGCGGTGGCGGCGCAGGAGGACAAGGACAAGAAGCGCGTGCAGTTTGCCAAGACGCTGGAACAGGGCCCGACGGGCTCGGCTGCCAAGGAGGCCGCGGCCAAGGACTCCAACAAGGACTCCAAGGACGCCAAGAGCGCCAAGGATGCCGGCAAGGGCAAGCTCGGCGTCAAGGTGGTGCAGGGCGTGACGATTGACGACCGCAAGCTGGGCTCGGGCCGCGTGGTCAAGAACGGCGACCGCGTGGGCATGCGCTACATTGGCAAGCTCGAGAACGGCAAGGTCTTTGACTCGAACAAGAAGGGCGCGCCGTTCTCGTTCCGCGTGGGCAAGGGCGAGGTCATCCGCGGCTGGGACATTGGCATTGCCGGTATGGCCATTGGCGGCGAGCGTCGCCTGACCATCCCGGCGCCGCTGGCCTACGGCTCCAAGAAGCTCGACGGCATCCCGGCGAACAGCACGCTCATTTTCGACGTGAAGCTGCTCGAGATCAAGTAAGGGGCCACGACGAGGGAGGAGACGGGCGAGAGAGAGAAAAAAAAAAGGGGAGGGGAGGGGGGCGACTGCGCCCTGCACTCTTGCTGGCGTGTCGGCCCTCTCCTCGCCTTCCTTGACCACTGTCTGTCTAGGCTGTTGTGTTTTGCATTGGTTGTGTTCTGAGGGTTTCTAAAAATGGGTTGTGATTTCATTTTACTTGTATTTCTGTACACCGCCGTTACCAGCCTTGGGTCCTGGAGCGGGATGGTGTTTTGTCTAGTTTATATACTTTTCTGTCATTGCTGTTCTGTTGTACTGCGACGCAAAGAGCATTCGTTTCTGGTACGGGCCGTGGCAATGCTGCCGTGGGATATAAATTAGAGAAAATAGAACGTAACAACACGAAACTGCATCCTGAGCACCTGGATATACATGAGATTCGCTGCGAGTGGGAAAGGCAACAAAAGACAACGGCAATAGACAGTCCAACACGGAACCACCCCTCTACGATGGCAGCTCATGTCGTGCCGAATCGTTTGAGACTTCGTATACGAGCGACCGCGCTGGCACGTTCTTTGTCGGTAAGAGCGTCATGAAGTCTGCGCCCGTGTTGCCGGACCGACTCAGTGGCGGCGCGTACCGGGCGATGAGCTTCCTCTGCTTGCGCTGCTTGACGAGGAGGTAAATCAACGCGCCCAGCAGCGCCAGGCCGACGACGGCCGAGCCGACAGCGATGCCGGCTACGGCGCCCGACGAGAGCTGCGAGCTCGGCGTGCTGGCGGCAGGCATGTGGGAGCCAGAACTGAAGGCAGAACTGGAGCCAGAGCTGGAGACGGAGACAGAGGAGCTCGGCAGATCGCTGGCCTGGTGCACGAGCTGGAACATGGGCGCCATCAGCATGACCGTCTCAAACAGGTACTCGTTGGTGGCAGTCTGCGTGGCGGTGCTGGCGCCGCGCGTGCCTGTTGCCGGCACCGTGCTCGTCTCGGTGGCCGTCACCGTCGCCGTGCTGGGCACGGTATAGTAGCTGAGCGCGTTGCTTGTGCCGTCCGAGCACTGCACTGCAGAGAACGAGCCCGTCGTGGCCAAGCTGTAGCACGTCTGCGCGGTACCGCCGCCGCCCCACGAGCACGTATAGTCTCTGTGCGGTCAGCGCAACGAGCGTCCTAGGGAAGGCAAAGACAGCAACAAAAGGAGTGACGGACGCACGGAGGACAGCAGCCGACAGCCGTTTCCTGGCTCGAGATGCCAAACTGGAACTGGAACCCGCCGATCGTCGTGCCTACGGCCGAGCAAGCCGTATGGTAGCCCACCGGGCAGCTCAGGCCCGGCGAGTAGATGCCCCAGCCGTTGAGGGCGACGCCTGTGCTCAGCTGGCTTGTCGTTTCTCGCGGCGGCCAGCAGTTGACATTGTCCTGGACACCAACTGCGTTGTTCGGATTGTCGCTGCAGGTCTGCGCCTGCCAGCCAACGAGACAGTACGAGCACTGGATGACGTTGACCGTGCAGCTGGCCGGGTATGTGAAGGCGGTGGTCAGGGGCCCGAGATTCGTCCGTGGAGACGTCATGGCGGAGATGTGCGCGGTGGGAGAGGCGAGATATGCACCGCGCTATTGTCGTGACGGGGTCGCGTTGCCGAGACAAAGGCAACGGACCAAAGAGAGGCTGGAGGCTGGATCGACAGTCGACAAAGCCTGCCAGTGACACAAAAATCAGACTGCCGACGAGTTGACAAAGGACAAGAAGTCTCCAGTCTGGACCACACCAGAAGATTCAAGACAAGAGAAAAAGCAAAGGGGCGCAAGGGGACGGCGCAGCGAGAGAAAACCGAGGAGGCATGCAGTGCAACCGTGTTTGACACAAAGGGGCAAGCTGTTTTGTGTGTTGCCGTGTGTCGTGCGCTCCTCAGTCTCCCTTGTGCTGCCGGACGCCTGCATAAAAAAAAACCATTGCTGTCTTGTGTGGCACAAGCAGCAGCGCCTCCTTTTCACCCCTTGGCAATGCGTCCCAGCAGGCTCAAGGATATCTGGCTACCCTCGATCCGGGGGTACGGCGTAATACGTCGTAGACTGCCTGCAACCCGGGGTGATTGGGAAGACCAACTGGAACACGGGTAACCGCTTCGAGGAAGAAAACAACGGCAGAGAAGGGACGCATACGAGAGGTGGTCTGTCTGGGCATGGAAGACCGCCGCTCGAGCACTCGATGCTTCTCTGCGTCTCTGAACTCCGAAGCAGGGCTTTGCTGGGACCCGACTGAGCGGCTGTTCCTAAATGCGGGTCGTATTAGACAGAACAAGGCTGTCGGTGTTCTGGGGCTGAGATGCTTGTCCATGGTCTCCTGTAGCCGCTGAGGCGCTTCTGGACTCCGCCACCTCGTGCCGACAAGATGGGCCTCTAGCGCAGCCTGCGTGTGTCAACCACAAACCACAATAACAGAGTGCAAAAGAGAAGCGGTGAATATAGAGCGCTTAAACAAGCCTCTCCGTGCAGACAGCACCTGCACGCGGTCTGCAGTCTCCAGTCTCGGCCCCTCGATAACCGATAACCAAACGAGACGACAAGAGGTCGCGTTTGTTTGTCTTGGCCGTTAAAAAGACCCAGCCCAGGCCCGTGCGTCTTGGTCAGAGATGCCAACAATGAGACCCCAAGGGTGGCCCGATCTGATCCTGCTGCTGACTCCTGGGACGGACAAGGTAACAGCCCGCAAACCCAACTCCAGGCCCCATCTGCCCACAGCTCCCCTGCCTCGTTTCGTTTCGACTATTCGCTCGCGCGTTCCCGCCAGTCACAGCATCAGGGCAAGCGCAGAGGCCACGAGAGCTGCTAGGCCATGCCTAGGGACAGAGCGAAGCTTGCCAGCAGATGCGATCGTGCCTCGTTCCGTGGCCGTACCTGTCCCGTTTGACGACGCCGACAGACACGAGACGTGTGAATTTGCCGTGAAGACGCTGCCGTCGGGCCCAAACTGGATCCACGTGAGCAGCACCGGCCAGACGTGGCTCAATGCAGACTCGAGAGTGGTGACGTCGCCGCTGGATGTCGGTGCGCTGCCCCAGGCATAGAACCGGCCGTCTACCAGCGTATTCTCGTCGAGAACTGCATTTGTGTTAGCAACACAGGTTGCGAGGGCACCCCCCCTTCCCCGGGAGACTCACCAATGGCCGTGCCGTTGCCCAAGCCATGCATGAAATACGCCTCGCACGGATACGGGACCGTCGTGTTAAAGCAGCTCCCGTCCGTGCCGGTGCCGTGCGCCAGGGCATCTGCATCGAGCGCCGTGGCGCACTGGTCCGTCAGCCACGTCCCGCAGTTGCCGTTGTTCTCGCGCTTCTGTCCGGCCCGGCTGCTTTTGCTGTTGCCCGTGTCTTCGCCGCGCTGGCCAACGGCAGACATGTTGACATGGGGAAACACCGTTGCACACAGCTTCCACGCCGTCGCGTTGAGAAACGTGACGCCCACCGGCGCCTGCAGCCAGAGCGTCGTGGCATCAATCACCTGCGCCGTGTCGATGCCCGGCGCCGCAGCGTCCGTCAGCGGCACGTTTTCGGCCACGGCGACGCCCAGCTGCCAGCCCACGACAGACGATCCGTTGCCGCTCGGGCCAAACCCCTCTGGAGCCGAGAGGTTGTACCCGGGCACGTACACGGCCGACTGGCGCACCGTGCGCGAGATGGACGCGTTGAACAGGCCCGGCGGGATGCCGTAGGGCGCCGCCTGCGTCAGGTCGCCCATCGCCTCGGACTGCGCGCGCACCACAGCCACATAGCAGGGCGTCGCCGCGAGGAAAAGGACGAGTGCATTTCGTAGAGACTCCATGACAGCCATCGCAGCAAAGGACGCGGCTTCGAGCAGCGACGGAATGCCGAGGACGGATCGATCGCATTCGACACGCTGCACACCGGTGCCGGCTGCGGGTCCCGAGAGCCTCGCTATTTGTAGGCTTGTGGCGAGGACGCCAGAAAGCTTGTTTGTCGAGCGCCATCACGAACGTTGCAGCGTTGCGATGCGGGGCCGTCGCACAGCGACGCCGCCGTATCGCGTGATGACGTGGACGGAGAACAGGGAAGGAGCGATCAAGCCATCGTGTCGCTGCCCACGTCTTGTGGTTCCCAACAGCGGTGGTGGCTTCCAGAAATGGCAACCAGAAATGGCAACGAAATGGCAATACAGGAAAGAGCGACCCGCGACACCGTCCACGGGTCGTACACAGGACGGTTGGTAGGCCCGGCCGAGACTTTAAAGACACAAAATAAAAGTATGTGAGACGGCATGTAAGATACGATAAGATGAATCGGGTTATACAACTCGACTTCAACGCCTGACGAAACGCATCGTGATCAGGAACGCAGCTACCCACGCCAAGGGTGAAAGGGCAACCGGAGATAAAGTGTCTGAAGAGCGACGTGCGTAAAAAGTCTCCGCAGTCTCCCCGGTATTATCGGTGCTATGTAAAAAGCATGCTGACGTAAACACTGCCAACACGATACGTTGGACACGGGAAGAGCAACCGAGTATAAGTACCGGCAGCACAGCTCTGGGAAAGAACAAAGACGTCCGTCGCCAAAGAAAGAGCATCCCAGCATTACACGCCTTCCTCGAACTGGCTTGCGACTTCCCTTCTGCCTGCCTTTGTATGCCCCTGTCTGCCCTTGTCTCTTCCCTTTATACGGCAGCGACCGCCACGATCTTCTTCTCCCAACGCAAACACCGCAATCTCAGGCATGGCCCCGGAAGGCTCCATCCTCGTCACTGGCACCAACGGCGCCCTGGGCTCCAACATTGTTGCGCAGATTGTCGGCAACACGGCGTACGCCCAAAAGTATCACGGCCTCTACACGGTGCGCAACGTCGACGGAGCGTCGGCCCTCCAGTCTGTGCTCAGCAAGGCGCCCAAGACGCACGAGCATGACGTTGTCGCGCTCGATCTCGACCAGCTCCAGTCGGTGCGCGACGTTGCTGCCGACATCAAAGCGCAGGTGGCGTCGGGCAAGCTGCCCCCGATCCGGGCCTTGATCTGGAATGCTGGTTTCCAGGAGCCGTCGACACAGACGTTTACCAAGGACGGCTACGACATGAGCTTCCAGGCCAACTACCTGTCACATTGGCTTCTGACGCTCTTGCTTCTGGGCTCCATGGACAAGCAGCACGGCCGGATTGTTGTTGTGGGTAGCTGGACGCACGAGTAGGTCTTCTCCCAGAGTTGTTTGTGTTTGTGTCCATTTTGGTGTGACTTTGTGTCCATTCCGTGCTGTTCCTGTCACCACGTGCCACGATGGATGCTAACAGACAGGCAGCCCCGAAGACGAGCGCAACAAGGTTGGCGGCCCGGACTACTACTCGGAGGAAAGGTGGAAGACAATCTTTACGGATGCCAAGTCGCTCGCAGACGGAACCTACAGCCCTCCCGACAGCGACCCCAACGGACAGGCCGGCATGCGCCGATATGGCGCTGGAAAGCTCTGCGAAGTCATGATGATGTAAGATGCCCGATTTCTTCTTTGTGAACACGAGATGCCCGTGTCGCTAACAGCAGCAGCCGTGAAATGCAAGAGCGGTTCGACAAGGACCCGGAGCTGTCTAATCTGTCCATTCTCGGCGTCGACCCGGGCGGCATGATCACGGACCTTCTCCGCCGCTCGAACCTTTGGTTCACGAATCCCATTGTCAAGAAAGCCGTAACGCCTCTGGTCTACGCCTGGTCGTATTTCCAGCCCAACTCGCTCATGCGTCCACCGGCCAAATCGGCACGTGACGTCCTACGGGCTGCGCTGGAGACGGCACCGCCTCCGCTGAGCGAGCATCCCAAGGGCCTCTATTTTAACGGCGACGAGCCCAAGCTGCAGGGGGCCGAGGCCCGCGATCCTGTGAAAACAAGCGCTCTGTGGAGAGCCAGCATCGATATGACGGGTCTCGTTCCGAGCGATACGGCCCTGAAGGTTCTGGACTGATTTTTGTGATCTTGAGCAAATGTTGGATTTTGGGCTTTTGGATATTTTCGAACGTGCCTCGCTCGCCATGGTCAATTGCTGGCTGATTAATATTGGTGATTAATATTGGTTTTATTTTCTTGACATTCCTTTGCTGCACGTTGGTACTTTGGATATCTGGCCCGGGCACTTTCGTGGAAGGAAGCGCTACTGAACGCCAGTCAAGTCACACCACCATCAACTATGACTGCTCCTCTCCTGGCTGCACAGGCTGTGGCTCTATCTTTTTGAGCGGCTTCTCGCCCATGGCCAGGGCGGCAACAAAGGCCGATGTCGAAAAGCCAAGAGAGACGACTGGACATTTGGTTAGATTGGGACCCAGCACTTGTTTAACCGTTGACTTTTCTTTTTCCAAGGCACGACTTACCATGACTCCACCACAGACTGTCTACATAAGCTTCAATGACGGCCGTTTTGACGGCGCCAGTGAGCGTCGATATGTACTCGATGTTGGACAAGGCGTTCTTGTAGACCTCGGCTCGCACGGCCGGGTCGAGCCCGAGCTCGAGCAGCTTGCTGGACAAGGCGGGCTTGAGGGTCACAAGCATGATGCTACTCGAGCAAGCCAGGCCAAGAATCATGGCGCAGGTGCCGGACAGATACAGGATCGAAATGGCAGGCGCCATATGCGCCGACTCCACAACAGCTTGGAGGGAGATGAAAACGGCGCTCTGGGCGATACCGGCACCGAAACCACTACACAAGGCTAGTCAGTTATCCGTTGCGACTACAGCTGGGGGGACCGCCTGCTCCAACGTACCCCGGCATGATATACAACGACTCGAGCCAGTTGGTGTGGCCGTTCCAGCGAAAGAGCAGCGACGTGTACGACAGGCTGGCAGACAGGGCAGCCAGGCGAATCATGTTCCGGTACCGGCCCGTCTTCTTGATGTAGATGCCGGAGATGATGCCGCCGACGGCATTGCCAGCCACGGCCGGAAACAGGTGCGCACCAGCCTCCGTATTGGACACGGACGCAGACGCCTTAAAGTACAGCGGCACGGAGAACATCAGGCCAAGCTGAGCAGACAACTGGGCCATCTGGACGAAGATGGACAGGTTCGCGTCGCGGACCTTGAAGATGCCGAGAGGGACGACAGGCTCGACAGCACGCCTCTCGGTGCGGAGGAAGACGGCAAAGAGGAGCAAGGACGCCACGAACAGCGCCGGGATGACCGGCGAGCTCCACGGCACCTTGGAGCCACCAATCTCCATGGGAAGGAGGAAAGCGAGCAGCGTGAGGGCCAGAAGCAGCGTGCCCAGAAAGTCGACACGCTTGAGCTTTTCCCGGGCCGAGACGCTGCTGTCCGGCTTGACATACTTGCCGCCCTTGAAGTGGCGGGTGTTTGGCGGCAGGTAGATCTGGCAGAGGACGGTCGCGATGAGCATGAACGGGACCTGGCCGATAAAGGACCACCGCCAGCCAATGACGTCGGCAAGCCAGCCGCCGACGGGACCACCAAGGCTGCGGCCGGTCGTGGCGGCCACGTTGATGTATGCTCTCCAGGTGGCAACGTCGCGGATGGGCAGGAGGTCTGGCGCTGGTAAGTTTTCGCGTCTACGCAGGGAGGGTGTGAGGCCAAAGCAGTCGACTGACCGGAAATCAAAATCGACACGAGCGCCGTCATGCCGGCGCCACCGGCACCTGAGATGACACGGCCTAGGATGACCTGGAACATTGTCTGGCCGGCGCCGCTATCTACAGGTCAGACACGCACAAAGACGGCGGCCTTTGCACCGGAAATTGCAAAAGGTGTACAACTTACACCATGCCACTTGTCCAGAGGTTAGTTTATTTTTTTTATTTTTTTTTTCACTTCTTTTGTCATCTTGCTTTAAGAGAACCACTTACCAACCGATGGCAAAGATAATGTACGAAATCAAGATCAGATTCTTGCGTCCATAGATATCGCTCAGCTTGCCGTACATTGTCTGCGTGGCAGCAGAAGCCAGGATGAAGCCAGCAAAGAGCCAGCTTGAGCTTTCGAGGTCGTTGAACTCGGACGCGATGACGGGGTGCGTGGCTAGCATGAGCGAGCCGTCCGCATTGGACACGACGACGCCAATCAAGAGCACCAACACGACGCGCAGAACGGTGCTGAAACTGGCAGTCTCCTTGGGCGTCAACAGCGAGTCCTGGGCAGAGGCGCTCTCGGCCTCAATGTCCCGCAGCAGGGACGTGTCTGTCGAGATGGACTCGGTGAAGCTTGGTGCGCGGCCACCGGGCTCGTCTTGGCCATTCTCGTCGTTCTCGCCGCCGCTTCTCAACTCGGTGACACGCACCACGGAGCTGTCTTTTATGGTGTTGGACGACGACGAGCTCGATGTGGCGGTCGAGCGTGCAACCTGCGGGAAGTTGAGAAGCGGAGACCGCTCGTCGGGCTCAACCAGCCCGGTCTGTATTTGTCTGGCCATTCTCGGAAGCAGCCGTCACGGGCGGCGGCCACGGGTGGCGGCAAGGGAGGCGGACCTCTAGGCGCAGTGTTGTCAACAAGAATTCGAAGAGAACAATGGTCAGGGCTCAAGGTATGTGAAAAAGAGAAAAAAAAACTTGAAAGAAAGGAAGAGAGGCATAAACAAGACAGAGAAGAGGAAATGACAAGAGTTGAGATAACCGAAAGACTCTGACAACGCAACAAAAAAAAATTCCCATTGGGCGAGGGGCGAAAGACTGGACGGAGAAGCGTCGGAGGACGCGACCAGCAACTCCCGACGGCCAGGACGAAACAGATTGCAACATGCAACAGCACCAGAGCCACGCCCGACAAGAGGCCCGCCTAGAGCCTGCATCCAAGGCTGGCCGCCACGCGAGAGACGGCGTGCCGGGACTGGCCAGGGACGAGTGCGAGCCGCGCCCAAGCCCGCAAGAGAAGAAGCACCCCCCAAAAGTCGGAAAAAAAAGGACAAGACGAGGCAAGAGGACCGTGCCTTACCTGCAGGGAACGCCGATGAGAGAACGAGACGTCGATGGCGAGGGCGACCGGCGTCGAGCGTCGAGCGGAACGGCAACAAGAGCCTCGAGGACAATGCTAGAACCAGCACACGGGCAGGATTCGCCTTTTTTCTCGTCTCACGGTCGCCTGTCTTTTGAATGGACAGAGGTCTCGTCGAGCACAAGAGCCGGGCTTGGTGTCCGCTCAGGTGGAGAAAGACGACAACGACATGACCGATGACGGGCAGCAACGCGTGAAGAGCGCAGAGGCCCGTCCGGTACGAGAACGTTGCGAGCAGAGGTGAAGTCGAGCAGACGGACTGGGATGTATCCCATTGGCCGGCATCATTGTGGCCCTCAGCATCGTCCAGGCCAAAAGACGTTCATGGCATGGAAAATGGCGACATCGATGTTTAGTCCCGTTTGGTGCAGGCTTACACGACTAGTCGACAACGGCTGTGCCTTTTGCAGCCGGCGCCGTGGAGATGTGGGGGCGCCATGTCAAACGCCGCAGCAGGGCTACGGAGCGCTGCTGCAGGACATGACTCCGATCTTTTTTTTTTTTTTTTTTTGCCTCCGTTCAATGATGGAGCAGCGAGGCTTTCGTGATGGCCGATACCTAGCACGCCATCGCAGCAGCTCCAGATCTCCACCGTCCGCACGGCGCCGGCGCCCTGACATCATGGTGTGCATGTGTCATGAAGGGAGCCGGGGGAAAATGAGAAGAAAAAAAGAAACCCGCAAGGCTGTTGGCGGCCAGTCGAGCTCAGCTATGGAGAGCCTGGCCATTGGTGCTGCGGAAGCTCACCTTGATACCATCGGTCATGGCTTGCTGCGTATGTAATATACGCACAATCGAGCCGGCCCCCTCTTTCTTGTCTATTCTTTTACTCCCCTCCTCCTCGTCTTTTCTCCATCCTCGTCGGTTGCGTCTGCGTCTACAGACATAGCTGGTGTTTCTTTGCTCTCCAACAGTCCTTCATCTTCCCTCTCCCAATGCAGCTTTCTCTTGCTGCGCTGCTGGCTGCGGCCACGGCGGTGGCGGCCTCGGGCCGCGCCGGCCGGCCGATCAAGGGTGCCGAGACGCCCGGCCAGAGCCGTCTCGGCTTTCCGGGCAACGACGTGCTCGAGGACCTCGTGGATAAACACCACCAGGCGGGCGGCAAGCGGCCCAACTTTGTGTTCATTCTCACAGACGACCAGGACCTGCACATGAACTCGCTGGACTACCTGCCGTACATCAAGAAGCACCTGCGCGACCAGGGCACGCTGTTCCGGCGGCACTTTTGCACGACGGCCGTGTGCTGTCCGTCGCGCGTGTCGCTGTGGACGGGCAAGCAGGCGCACAACACCAACGTGACGGACGTCAACCCGCCGCACGGCGGCTACCCCAAGTTTGTCAGCCAGGGCCTCAACGACAACTACCTGCCCGTGTGGCTGCAGGAGGCGGGCTACGACACCTACTACACGGGCAAGCTGTTCAACGCGCACACGGTCGACAACTACAACGCGCCGCGGGCCCAGGGCTGGACGCACAACGACTTTCTGCTCGACCCCTTTACGTACCAGTACCTCAACGCGAGCTACCAGCGCGACGGCGCGCCGCCGGTCAGCTACGAGGGCCAGTACACGGTGGACGTGCTCGCGGACAAGGCGTTTGGCTTCCTCGAGGACGCGGCGGCGCGCCTCGCGGCGGACGACACGCCGTTTTTCCTGGGCATCGCCCCGGTGGCGCCGCACAGCAACGTCGCGTTCGAGACGCTGGAGGGCGACATTGGCGACATTACGCGGCAGGCCAAGTTCACGCCACCCATTGCGGCCAAGCGCCACGAGCACCTGTTTGCGGACCTCACGGTGCCGCGCACGCCGCACTTCAACCCGGAGCAGCCGTCGGGCGCCAGCTGGGTGCGCGGGCTGCAGCGTCAGACGCAGGCCAACGTCGACTTCAACGACCACTTTTACCGGCAGCGGCTGCGGGCGCTGCAGTCGATTGACGAGCTCGTCGACGGCCTGTTTGCGCGCCTCGACCGCCTCGGGCTGGCGGACAGCACCTATGTCTTTTACACGACGGACAACGGCTTCCACATTGGCCAGCACCGGCTGCAGCCCGGCAAGGAGTGCGGCTTCGAGGAGGACATCAACATCCCGCTGATTGTGCGCGGCCCCGGCGTCCCGGCCGGCCGCGTGTCGCAGGCCGTGACGACGCACGTCGACCTCGCGCCCACGCTGCTCAAGCTGGCGCGCGCGCCCGCGCGCGCCGACTTTGACGGCGAGCCGATCCCGCTGACGGCGGCGGAGCTGGACACGGCGGCCGTGGACGACGGCACGGGCCGGCACGAGCACGTGACGGTCGAGTTCTGGGGCTTTGCGGCGTCCGAGGGCGACTTTTGGTACGGCGACGACACGCGCGTCATCTCCAACAACACGTACAAGGCCGTGCGCATCATCGGCCGGTCGTACAACCTGTACTACTCGGTGTGGTGCAGCAACGAGCACGAGCTGTACAACCTCGACACGGACCCGTACCAGCAGCACAACCTGCTCGGCGCCAGCGGCACGGGCCGCTCGCCGGCGACGCTGCTGGACGCGCCGCTGGCCAAGGTGGTCGCGCGGCTCGACGCGCTGCTGTTTGTGCTCAAGTCGTGCAAGGGCCGCGCCTGCGTGCGGCCCTGGGACGAGCTGCACCCCGACGGCGACGTGCGCAACCTGCGCGAGGCGCTGGCGCCGCACTTTGACCCGTTTTACGAGGTCGAGCAGAAGCGCGTCTCCTACTCGCGCTGCGAGCAGGGCTACCTTGTCGACGCCGAGGGCCCGCAGTTTGAGCGCGACGGCGTCGCCTACCGCCACGGCACCAAGTGGCACGAGTGGGTGTGAGCAGAGGCGAGAACGCAAGAAAGAAAGGGAAAAAAAGAAAAAGAATCCGAAGCCAAATCGCGTGTATTGAATAGCAACGGAGCAAATTAGAGAGCCCCAACATTGCTATCGGACCAAATCAGAAACCCGCCGGGCATCCCCGGCCTGAACAGATGCCGACAGATGCGCGGATGCAGTGATGAAAGTTATAAACATTACAAGAATAGAAAACGGATATGAGACAGGGCGGGAAGAAGCCAGCCACAAGTCCAGCGGAGCACCGCCGTAGGTATCAAATCCAGAATTTGTTTCGTCCCCCCAAGTCGTCCCCGCCCCTGCCATCCACCTCGCCGCCGCCTCGCCCCCGGACGATGCCTGCTTTATGCCAGCTCGTGCATCTGGCCGTGGTGGTTGTCGTTGTAGGCCTGTGCACCGCCCACGGCGTTGCCGCCGGCCTCGTGGATGGTTGCCGGCACCTGCGGCTGGCCACCAGGGACGGCGCCAACACCGCCCACCGCCGTGGTGCCCGTTGACTGCGGGCTGATCGGGCCCGTGTACGGGCTGCTGCCCGCCGCGCTGACGCTGCTCATGCGGTAATCCTGGACAGACGAGCCGGCGGGCAGCGGCGACGCCGAGTCGGTGCGGTCGGGCGAGGGGGCGACGGCGGCGGCGGCGTAGTACGGCTGCTGGGGCGGATACGGCTGGGGTTGGCCCTGGAAGTAGGGCGCCTGGGCGGGCTGCGGGCTGCCCTGGCCGGCGTAGGCGTACTCGGGCGTCTTGGAGGGATCGGCGTAGTAGGGCTGGGGCGGCGGGGTGTTGACCTGGGCCATGCCGGGCGAGCCCGCAACGGCACCGGCGGCAGCGCCAGCGACGGCAGCGCCAGCCAGAGGAGCACCGCCAGGGCCGGCAGCGGCACCGGTGCCCGGGGCCGCGCCGGGCGCACCGGACGCACCAGCAGCAGGCAGCTGGGCGCTCTTCTTGCGCTGGTGACGCAGGATAAAGAAGGCGGCAGCAGCAATGATGGCCAGGCCGGCAACGCCGCCGACAACGCCGCCGGCAATGGCGCCTGCGTTGCTCTTCTTCTTGGAGGGCGTGGGCGTGGGCGTGGGTGTGGGCGACGAGTTGCCGCTGGAGCCGCCGCCGCCGGTAGCCGTTGACCCGTGGGTGGACGTGGTGGACGTGGTGGACGACGCGCTGGCGCTGCCGGCGCCAAAGGTCTCGGTCTCAGCAGCGGTGGTGTCGAGGGTCGTGCCGTCGTCGAGGACAGACGCCGAGAACGAGCGGCCGTCGGTCTCGCCCGAGTAGGTGGTCAGGATGGCCTGCATGGTGGAGATGGCGACGTCGTTGCAAAAGTAGCCGTAGACCTTGAGCGAGGCGCCGCCGTTGATGCTGACCGAGTTGCAGTACGGCGTGTCCGAGTCGGTGCACTTGAGCGTAAAGGTGTCCGAGGCGCAGCTGGAGTCGCAGGCGGTGCCGGAATAGAACTCGGAGCGGTCAACACACGACAGATGGAAGCCGCCACAGTCGCCGTCGTCGCAGCAGCCAATGAAGCCGCTCTTGCTGATGGTGATAATGGCACACTGTGCATCCACGTCATTGCACGTGTAGGCGGAGTCTGAGCAGTCAGCATGCAAGCAAACAGGGGCAGAGCAGAAGAACAGCAGAGCAAGACGCACCCTCCAGGCCAGACAGGTAGCCGCAGGTGTTGTCCTGGGCATAGTAGACGGTGGTGGCCGTGTCCCGGTGGAAGAGGTTGCGGCGCAGCTCGGGCGGCGACGTTGGCCTCGGGCTCATGGCATCGGCCGGGATCTCGGGCACGACGGTGGCGCGGGCGGGCTTGAACTGGACGGCATGGGCGGCCGCACCGAACAGCGCCGCCGCAGACACAAGAGCCAGAGCCATTTCGAGGGTGTGAGGTGCGAGACTGTGGGGTGTCGATCCTGTATAAGAAGAGAATGCCGAGGAGTGTCGTGATCTAGACGACGGCGGCGACGACGACGGCAACAGGGGGAAAGACGAAGAAGAAGAGAAGGAGATCCCAAAAAAGAAAAGACAGAAGAAACCAGAACGGGCCAACCCAGCTGGGAGCACGAAAAGGAGCGCCTAGTTTTATTATGGTCTGCCCCGTCCAGCTGGCAGCTCCCCAAGCTGGCTGTGAGCACAGCATGGGCCAGTCCAACGGTTGGCAGCCTTTGTCCAGTCTCAGCCCGGAACATCAGCCCGTACGACGAACCGCCGGTTCCGCAGTACGCCTAGCGGTTTGTTTTTCCTTCCCTCTGCCTTGTTCTTCCATGTCAAAGGACGCGGATGGGGCAGCCATCTCTGCCAAGAGGTCTTGTTTTGGCTCCGTTTTCCTGGATCCTTGAGAGACGAAATAACCCCAGACATAGGGCTTGCTTTGGCCCTGCAGTCCGACGTGGACATGCGGGTAGCCTGGCTGGCCGAGATGAGCTGCTTCTGGCCGGGGGCGGAGGCCGTTTTGTTTCTTGTGCTGCTTTGTGCTTGCCCTTGGCCATGGCGGCCCAGGGACATGCAGAGGCAGCTTGTCGATGGCGACGTGGAAGCGGAGCGACAGTTGCAGCCGTCCGCCGCAACCACAGACCGCAACCCTGCAACTTCGCGGCTTGCAACCGTTTACGAGTAGGCGCTCTCCATTTCTTTGTTCCGTCGCGGGCCAGTGCCACGCGCTATTTTCAACCTTGTTTGAGACAAAGTAGACTCCACTGCTCGCCCGATCGTAGGGCGTACTCGCAAGACACGAGTATGTTGGATATCCCGTTGGTCGAAAACGGGTCTCGAGCTCATCAACTATTAGTCCATGCATTAGTCGGGGGCTCATCGTGAATGTAAATATACTCGTAACCCACCGACAAGAGGCGGAAGACTTATTACCTGACAAACTGCGACGGTGACTGGGCTGTCCTTGTGCCGTTGGAGTGTACTCGTACGGAGTAGAGAAGTGCTTCGTCTCGCGCAGTTTGCCCTTTTGACTTCGGATGCGGGCTGCTCAGCTCGTCGGGTTGCCCCTTCCGCTTGCACTCGCATACCGTAATGTTCTTTCCCCTGCTTTTCCTTTTCTTCATCACTCCTTCCTCCCTTTGTTCCCTCGTATGGGCTGCACCTTCCACGGGAAACTGTCTCTCCATCTTTCCTTCCCTAGCACGCGCTATTCCGCCCGTTCAGCGCCTCTTTCCTCCTCGTTATTTCCCCTGTGGCCGCTAGGGCCTAGTGTCCCCCCATGCGCCAGTCAGACGTCAGGAAATGGAGCCTGCCAAAAGACTAAACGACAGCGCTAAGATTCTTTAGGCGTTGACGGCGGGTCGACAGGGTGCTTGGCAGGGCTTTTTTTGGTCATTCTATTTCGTGCCTGCCGTGTTGTCGACCAAGCCGCTTTTCCTGTTTCTCGTTCAGCCTCACCGTTTCTCCGAAGTACCTTGTCCGCTGACCGATCCTCGAACACTGCCTCAATATTGGTCCTACCCACCCTTTTTCTTTTCCTTTCTTTTCTTCTTTTTGGGTTGGCTGGACTTACTCGTATTTGGTTCCGTGAAGGCTGCTTTGTCTGATTAATACTGTGACTTGCCGTGCTGTCGGTAGAAACATCCAACATTTACGAGTATACAGTATCTTTATGGCGTGGGCTACTTTACCCGATCGAATCAAAACGGCTGCCTTTCAGGGCTACATATACATATACGGCGTATACGAGTACGAGCAAAGCACGGCTGCACCATGTTTATGACGTCTGATGGTTTCCAAGATGTCAGGATTTTTGAATTCTACAGTACTCGTATCGATTACGAGTGCAGTACATACATACATACACTACTCCGTACATATCGTATATACAAGTACGGTCACGGCGGTTGGTTCTTTAATATCACGACTTTTTTATACAAAAGTGGGGTAAAACATCTCTACGCCCGACAGATTACCATAATCTTCACCGATTGCCTTTATTTGCCATAGCGCGTCGTGTGCGCTTCTCCTGCCACTTTCTGTTATGGACCCCCTTTTTTGCTCGTAACCGGCTCTCATATTGAGGCTCTGCGATTTCGCCCTTTGCTCCTCGGGAGCTATCGACGTCTTTCAGCACCCCCTCAAACATTCGAGCGAATGTCTCGAGTGCCAGTAAGCTGAAGACGTTGATGGATGACTCTTTATGCGCTCATTCCAGCTGTCCCCAGATTCGGCAAGAATCCTGTCTCAATGAAACCCAATATATTGATTGGGTCTCAACGTTGCACCCGCACAGCGGAATATCGAAATTGCTACAGTGAGATCGCGTACTGTCACTCGCCTTCATTGCAACTCCCAGTTGCATCATCAACGGAATAGCACCGCAGTGTCTATTGTCTCTTGTATTGCCGATCCCGTTAAAGGACAACGCGAACCATGCTGACTCATCGAAAGAAAAAGAAGAGAAAAAAAATCAACAATCAAATCAAGCCCAGACTCGCCGTCCCATGTTGTCCCGCCAGGGGCTGCCGCACCCTCTGGTCAATAATAAAGCCCTAATGTCCATATGCTCTCCCATTGCCAGTCCTCATAGCCCATTGATGTACATATAGCCATCTGCGAGCCATCTGGCTGCAGAAATTCCCGCTTGTTCTCGAAAACGCCGTTAGGAGGTAGTTGAAAAGTTTGCACGCTCTTATCCCGTGTCATAATGTCCGCATTGACCGTGGCGCACGTTGTAAAGAGGCTGTTGAAAGCCTTTTGTGCATGCGCGGTGATGCAAGCAAGCACCGACAAATCAGACTCGATCAAAACACGGCAAGCGACGACGCCGACAGCGACCGCCTTGAATGGCGCCGCTTTTTGCGCGGGGACGTCGGCGAGGCAATGGCCACTGCAGCCGCAGCTGCCGGGGAAGGACCAATCGCCGCGTCGTGACCGTTGCCGACGTTGTCGTCCGCGTCAAACGAGGCCGCCAGCACGCCAGACGGAGAGGCCTCATGCGCCCGTTTCCGCTTCAGTGTGTTCAGTCGGTCCTGTGTGCGCTGGTGCTCGGCGACCTCTTGCGCCTCCTTGTAGCGGGCGGCTCCATCGCTGCTGCCGCCGCCGCCCCTGGTCTTGTCATTGGTTTCATGGCTGGCCCGGGCAGGACTGCTGCCAGCAAGCCTGTCATCGGCCTTGTTCTCGTCCGCAGAGTCGGCGTCTTCCTTGACGGCGTCCTTCTCGATATCATCAAACAGGTCGTCCATCTCGGGAACATCGCCAACAAGATCACGGCCCAGTGCCTTACCCAGCCGCTCTCGGAGACCCAGGATTGGCCACACTGGGACACGGGCAAACTCAATGTGCATGCCCGGCTGCTCCTGTGCATCCTCCATTGCCTTGAACGGCTCGGAGAACCGCTTCAAAAAGGACGCCGTTACAACAGCCGTGTACACGATAAAGTCGCTTGTTTCGTCGTCGTGCGTGAGGATGCGGAGCTTGACGTCGTGAAACTCACGCGCGGGCACGACCCTATCCGCGCGCTGGCGATTGTTCCAGGCAAACAGCTGCGACGACATGCGAGAAGGGGACGTCTCGTAAAAGTGCGCCTGGGCCATGGCGATAAACACGCCCAGCAGGTAGGCATCTTGGTCCAGGTCGCCCGGCATCAGCTGCTTGGATCGGAGTGCCTGGAGCCGCGACACGGGCTCGTTGTACTTGTCGCCGTTGTCAGGGCCGGGCACAATGCGGAACAGATTCTTGCGAATCAAGCTCAGGTGCCCCCGATTCACGTAGGCGAGAATGGGACCGTCAGACGCGCCCTGGCTGCTCTGCGCACTAAAGATGCCATGGTAGTCGTTTATCTCGCGGGCTGCGTTGGGCGCATGGCCAAAGGACGAGACAGGCCGCGTCACAGCCGAGTCAAAAGATGACTCGGCGGCGTCGGTGCTCTTCCATATGACGGGCACCCGGACGGCGTTGCGGAAGACGCGGTTGCCGAAATGCATGTCCAGCTCCGGAACGCTCTTGGGGCGAGAAAAAACCGGCTTGAACAAGGTCGTGAGAATGTTCTTGATCGCGCGGCATTTGTTGAACGGGCGGCTGTCGTTTGAGGCCAGGAGGGACGTGAGATCATAGTTGAGGTCCTCGGCAATCTGGGACGGGCGGTGCGACACCGGGCTGCCACTGCCGGGGGACCCTGGGCTGCTGCGGCTGCTCGCCAGGGTGGAGGGGGGCGTGCTCTGAAGGACGGGCTCCTGCTCGACAAACTTGACACCCAGCAGGCGCGGGTGATTGTCAGACCAGAGGATCGGAAGAACGAACAGCGACGTCCCGCAGTTCTCCCGGAGGATGTCATAGAGAGAGCCCGGATCCGGGCACGTTGGCTGCGTCCGGGGCCAGCGCGAACGCTGTTCCGTAGGCTGCGAGCCCGGCTGGGTAGGCGGTGTGGACGTCAACGACGGAGACGGCGGTACGTCGCTCCCGGCCGCCTTGACACGAGCGCTCGCCATCGTGAGGACGTTTTTTTGAGGCTGGCCGGTGCCTGTACTGGGGATTTGAGGCTGAATGAGAGCCAGGGATATGTTAGCCGTCGTTGAGGGCAAAAAAAAGGCAAAGAGGATCTCGTCGCGCGACGTGGGCGCCGCGCGACCAAACGCATCGTCCGGAACAGAAAGAGAAAGGCACGTACCTGGAGGCGTGATGGCGATCGAGTGTGAGAGGCTTTGGAGGCACGAGGAGAGATGGGAATTGAGATTTCTTTTGGCCTTTTGGATGCCTGTTCCCTTGCTGTCGCGACGCGCACACGCCCAAAGCGGACAAAGCGCTAAATGGGCGGTGATCACTAAGGGCGCAAGGATCTAGAGCCGCCGAAAAAAAGTACGGGGGACAAAGAGCAAAAGAATGAAGCTCAAAAAACAGTCTTTGTGTGGAAGAGAGATGGGAGGTAGGGCAAGCGAGACACGACTTGATTTTTGCTTTTCGTCAGGCGGCAGCGCGGATGAAACGGAGAATGTGGCAGCAACGACCGACGCGGTCTGACGGGAAGGAGGGAAGGGGCGCACACGCGGTCGGGGCAGCAAGGGAGGGGACGCGGCAGGCGCCCACCTGTCAAAGAGGGAAAGAGGGACCGAGGGGAGGCAAACAGCACAGAGCGAAAACGCCACGTAAGCACGTGACCATGCCCGACCATAAACGGCTCTGATTAGCCAACTCGATGAGTCATCCGGTTCGCTTTAGGCAGCCGTAGTCGGACGGCGGGGGTTTGCGCCTGACCGTTGAGGCACGATATTACATAAGCCTAGCGCACCGTCTTTACTGCGCGATAGTGATGGTGGGGCGGGACGTCCTCACAATTGGACGCCCGGGGCTGCACGAAGCTTGGAACCGCCCCTCACATCCCATCCGCAACAGCCTTTTCCAGGCATTGTCTGCACCTTGTCCGTTGTCTGTGGCTGCTCGATCCCAGCTCCAGGCACAATGCCGGTAGGTGGCGGCGTCACCGGCCTCGTGCCTTGCAGCGAGCGCCTCACGATGCGATGCGGAAACGATGCTGACCTATGGTGCAGGCCTACAACTCCATCTTCAACAACGACCCGTCGGTCGCGCAGGGCCGGCTCGTCGGCAACTTCCCGCTGCTGCCGCTGCGCACCAAGGCTCGTGGCCCCGCCTACACGCTCCCTTTCCCCAACCCGCCGCTGCCGGCCAACGAATCGCCGGACCCGGACAGCGAGAGCTACGACATCCTCGACGAGGTGATTGCGCTCTTCCGGGCCAACACGTTCTTCCGGAACTTTGAGATCCAGGGCCCGGCGGACCGGCTGCTGGTGTACGGCATCTGGTTCGTCAGCGACTGCTTGTCCAAGATCAAGCCGACGGCGAGCCTGCGCGAAGCCACCAAGGAGGTGACGAATCTCGCGCTGGACACCAACTTTGCCATCCCTGGCGACCCGGGCTTCCCTCTGAACCAGATGTACGAGCCGCCACGAGACCGGCAGGACTCGGAGCTGCTGCGGCAGTACATGGCGCAGGTGCGGCAGGAGCTGGCGCAGCGGCTGCTGGCGAGGGTGTATGAGGAGGGCGGCGACGGCAAGCCCAGCAAGTGGTGGCTGAGCTTTACGAAGCGGAAGTTTATGGGCAAGGGGCTGTGAGAACATCAACGGGGTGCCGTCTGGCATCGTCGGGGGGGAAGGGGGGGTTGCCTCGGACATTCTTACGCTTTGCGCAGTGGACGTATACAGAGGCACAAAGCGCGAGACCAGCATGGAATCGTGCTAACAAATTCAAAAGAATGCATTGCCAGACGCAGAAAAAGACCTCTTTGCCACAAGTTTGCCGAAAAGCCAATGTTGTTGTGTTGCAGTGTCTGCCTGTGCGAATATGTGCGAAACAAAAACGCCTGAGCGAAGCCTCCCTAGATCAGAGATATATAACATGGAAATCGACCGTAGGTCCTTTCTAAATAGCATCCCCTGCGCCCGTCTTGCGCTTCTTGAATTTGCCGCGCGCTGTCACACGGCCCTCGGCGGGTTTTGCCTTCCAGCCCGTGAAGATGTAGCCCTCGGCACCGCCGCGTGCCGTCATCACAGGGTGCGTACGGCCCGGCAGCACCTGCCACTTGCGCACGCGGCTCGTCTGCACCGTCACGCCCAGCAGCAGCATGGGGTTAATCGGAAAATCCTCGTCGCCCGGCCAGTGTTCCAGCTCCTCGACCGTTTTTCCCTGGATTGAGGCGGGCGGGTCCGGGCCCGACCAGCCAGTGCGCCGTGCAACGCTGAAGCAGTCTGCCAGCGCTGTCAACGGCTCCAGGTTCGGCGAGTAGATGGCAACAGGCGCACCGCTGGCCAGCAGCGGGAGGGCATGGCGCAGCGTCGACACGAGGTCCATGGACGTGGCCACCGCCAGGCCCGAGAACCCGCCCATGCGCGTCGTGTCCACAATGTGGCGGGTGCGCGCCCACCGCCGACGCTTGCGGTGATAGTTTCCGCGCCGCGCAGGCTTCCACGAAGACACGACGTCGGCCGGCTGGATGGGCGGCGCCTGCGCGTAGACAGTGTCGCTCTCGGGCTCGAGCAGCTGCAGCCACGACAGGCACAGCAGGTGCTCGTTGAGCGGGTGCGGGGGGTGGTTGGGATCCGCGTAGTCGTAGCCAAAGTATCTGAGAAACGTCAGGTTGGCCTGGGTGTTGGAGTGCAGCAGGGTGATGGTGTTTGCAAGCGAGAACGAGACGTGGAAGTCGTCGCGGGCGCGCTTTGGCGCCTTCTTGGGCTGCTGCTCCAGCTGCGTCTCTTCTGTTCCATCTCCTGCAGCGTCTTCCCTTGGCCGTGCCTCCTCGCTCGTCTCTGGCACCGCGTCAACAGCGGTCTCTCGCTGGCCGTCTCCCTGGCCCTCGTCGCCCATGTCGGGGTTCGTCAAGATGCCCATTCGCTCAGCCAGTGCTGCCACGAGCAGGCCGCCCGTGTCGTCCACTACCAGCCAGCGTCCGCTACCCAGCGCCGAGCCGGCACTGTCCGGGAGCATTTTCGGCGCCTGTGGTGCTGCCGAGCGGCCTGCCTTAGCGTTCTCTTTCGCGTCCGTTGCTGTTGGCAGCGACTGTGCGTCGGCCATCGCCACCTCGCCTGTCTCTTCGGCCTCGGCCTCAGCCGCCTCTTCCACCTCGTTTGCTCCGGCCGCAACGGCTGCCGTCGCTGGCGGCTCCAGGAACCAGTCCGGTCCTCCGTAGTGCACATTCGCCCAGCACCCCAACAGCGCGATCATCTCGTCGCGCAGGTCCATAATCTTGTTGCCCACGTCTTTGTCGTCCAACAGCCAGTTGCTCAGCGTGTACACATCCAGCGGCAGCACTGTAAACCGTCGAATATACTTTTTTGTCTTGAGCAGCTTGTACTTGGCCAGCGAAAATGCCGTCTTCTGGTCCAAAGCCGCGTGGGACAGCAGCAGTTTCGCAATGAGGTCGCGCCCGGCGCCCGTGCCCTCCCGCTTCAGCGCCTCAATCTCGTCTGTCGTCAGCGCCTGACGCGCGTCCGAGTCAAGCGCCGCCTGGTTGGACCGTGCGATGACCGCCTGGCTCTCCATGTCGACAAGTGTGTACTCGACACTGGAGCTGCGGGGTTCGTTGTCGCCGTCTGCAAACTCGCTTGTGTCATTTTCGCCGCCATCCGCCTCCTCGGCGCCTGTATTCCCCTGGGCAGCCGCCATAGCCGCGGCGGCTGCCTGGGCCTCGTCGGCCAGAACCTCTGCATAGAGCTCGTCCGTAGGGATCACGCGCAGCCGGCTAAAGCTTTCGCCGTCTTGCTTGTCGAGGAGCTCGTAGGTTAGGTGGTAGGGGCGGTGGATAATAAGATTGCTTGGAAACGAGCCGTATTTTCCCAAGGAGATCATCCTACAGTCGGACGTCAGTGAGCTGCCAGAGAAATTCTCGACGCGCGCAAAGAGAAGAGCGGACTTACGTATTTGGGACAATACGAAGAAAGCGTACCGCTTCCGACGGCAGCTTGAGCCCTATCCAGGCGTTTGGCTGGATCACAGACGCCATAGCAGAGAAACTGCACCCAGCACTGCTATGAATGGTCTCTGTCGACGATTGGGCGCTGTGCCTGCAAAGTGAGGACAGTCGCCGTGAAGCTTGAATGGATGGTCGTCAGCTTTTTTTCTGGGTCGCCGAAATTTTAGCTACAGAAGGCTACGAGTACGTGCGATAAGCGCTTATCTCGGCGTGGCAATGGCGCTAAATGGTTCTGTGTTAGCGTCAAGGACGCAGGTATCAGTACAGTTTCCCGCTAAGATCCCTGGAATTGCCCGCAGCCTTGCCAGCTGGTGCAACTCGAGTTGATTCAGGAGGAGAAAAAAAAAACATCTGACCGTGGTTTCAGTTATTTTGCTTGCTGTTGATCTCGAATAAAATTTCGCAAGCTCAAAGCTATCTGCTGGAGGACTGATGTTGCAAATACCGGAGCACAGCATACTTGCAGACGTACAGGAAACCTATTATCCCGGCAAAAAGTATGGCCAACGCCGAATCTCGACTGTTAATTTTGTTCAATGTTTTTCATTGACTGGCTCGAAAATAGCCTTTCCGCAAAGACCGGGCTGGGGCCGTGAAGCCAAATAAGGCGCCCGGTGTGAGAGGCGGGCATGCATGCCTTCTTATTGAAATAACTGCAGCAAGTCTATCTATCTCTTGACTCGTCATCAATTTTCTTTGACATTTTTAACGCAGGCCGGTTGTTTGCTTTGGGCAGTTCAAGACCGAGCGCTGTCAGCAGCACAGAGGCATCGCATGGTACACTCAAACATGATTGAAGACCACATGCAACGTTTGGGGCGGGCTCTTTTCTTTTAGTACCAGCTCCTGCATTCTTGTTCTCGGGTATGCACAGCTGTCGAGTACCTCCCGTCTTGCTGCCGCTGTCCACAATGGACAGGCCAGGACCTTGTCTTTTCACCAACAAACCAAGACTTCTGCCTACCAGGTATCTTTGTCTCCAATGCATTATCCCACGGCTGGGCCTTGCATTCTCGAATTCTGGCCCTCATTATAGCGGCAGTTGTATAGTTCAAAGAGCGGCGACTAATGGAGGGCCGCATACCCTGCAAAACGCATGAGTTGCTGTGCTTTGTGTTCAAAACGGAAACGCAGAGGTAGACTAAGATATCTCCGTAGACTTGAGAGGAGAGTGGCCCGTCGGGGCGGTTTCGGGCGGAATAAATGCAAGCAACCACCTGTCACCACGCATTCCGTTCTTTAACCGTCACAAGCCGACATAAGTCGCTTTTACCTCTGCAGTTGGTGCCTTGTCTCTCTTCCGACCCCTATCCACCCCTAGGTAGTTTCTGTCGTGACTTGCGGGCAATTGTATGGTCGCACAACATGTAGCCGTAGGTCTCAGCTGAAAAGGAGATGTTCCACAAGTCGGAAAACGCATGACTTTGGCTATATCTTCTCCGCAATACAACTTTGCAAAGTTACTCAAAGAGGCATACGGATCGCCCTTGTGGCTTGCGAAGAGTCAGCACTGGCCCAGGCCATGTTCAGGAAGGCACGACCGATAGGTTCGGCCCCGAATATCATATTCCTAGCATAGCGCTGGCTCGGGTAGAGAGGGGCGAGCCGTCTGAAAAAGTGGCCTTGCTTTTTCGTGCTGTTTCTGTACGGTGTTGGGAAGGTACGTCCGGCCGTTGGGCAACCAAAACGGAGAGAGAAGGCTTGATAGAAGTCCGGCCACCCTACTCCTGCCCTATGAATACTTGCATCACTTAAACGCACTTCTGCAGCGCTCCTTCTTTGCTTGGAAAACACACGCCCCTTTTTCCACTCAGAAAAGTGCAATATCATTGCGGGCCGCCGACGTCTTCGCCATCCGACGCAAGCTTCTCGTTTTCATTTGCGGCCTTTTTCACCCTTGTCGTCAGTCGTTCACATCCCCTCGTCGCCAGTGCCCTGTTGCGGCCGGCTCGGCAGCAGCTGAGGGATAATGTGGTGGCATCCAATAGATTGTCCGAAAGGAGCCAGAATATGGAAAGGCCCGAGCTGCAGCAAGGCAACTACAAGAGAGTCCGACAGTAGGAGAGGAAACTCTGCTCTTCCGCCGCATATGCCCCTACTGCTTCTTCTGGATCAGGGCTCATGAGAACCCCAAAGCCCTGCCCGGGAGCCATTGGTGCAAGACAGAGCGTTGGACAAACAAAAAGACAAGTCCTTGGTCTGTGATGACCAACCGATACCCAACAGGGAATGATTGGTTGAACCCCATCCGTCAAACTACGAGTATGCACACAAACACAGGGACATCGTCCAAGGCCCGAGCCAAGCCAGTCGAGTACGTCTTCCCACAGGAGCCATACTCTGCATTCTCTCCTGGCCAGGTCTTGCGTATCTATACTTTTTCGGCGAAATGCAAGGAGACCCAGAGATTAAAGAAAAGAAGGCTTTTGTTAAGAAGCCCAGATATCTGTCACTTGGCAAAGGCAAACTGCTCCATAACACCATCGGCGACTGAAAAGCTTTGACTCCGAGTGGCACACCAAACTTAGCAATCCAGAAATTCCGCCTCAACGAGCATATTCCTTCTCCTTGTTACACAGCCCAGACGCCATTGATGTTGCCATTTCCCTATCCTGCTGGCCGTATTTCGGCCCGTGTGGGAGGCCAAGACAGCACCATACCGGCGGTATGCCACAAAATAAACTGGCCATCCCGAGAGACGTCACGACACGACTTTTTGCTATTGTGTTTTGCTCCGCTCTGTCCCCTTGTTTGGCGGCGGTGGCGGTCAAGCTCCAGCCAGTCGCAAAAGGCCCAGTTGGCCTTGCATCTCAAGGCTCAAATGACTATCGACCAAGAACGCGAGTATCAGCTACAAAAGACCAACAAGTCAACATTACGAAGCCTGTCTGTGTAACACGCCCAGTCTCGCACAATGCTGTCTTACTCGTACATAGTGCATGGCGCCGTTTGCCAGCGGGTGGGCCGAGAGGAAATGCTAGCGGACGTCGGGCAAGCAAGTCTGCGGGCATTTCGAGTGCCTTGCGTCTCAGCTCGGGCAAGGCGAACGCCCAACGGTGGTGCCTGTGCTCGTACGTCGTATCTCGTTCTGGCCCCGAGCAGGGCTGGCAGTCTAACCCAAGATGCTGGCCAGGCTGGTTGGCCGCTAGAAAAACAGTAATCATTGGGTAACAACGCGTCTGAGCCGTGTTGCCGTGTATACATGCGATATTGCTTTGTAGGGCCGAGTAAGTCAACTGCCAGCCGTGATATACCGCCATTTTCGCGCAGGCCCGGCTGGACGCGGCCTGGTAGCTGTATTGTTTATTTTCCTCTTCCGTCGTTTTTCACCGGCCGACTCCCAACATTTGTTCCAGCCAACAAGGCTGCAGTCAGAGAAGAGACAAGAGTCAAGCGACAAGCCCGCCATCAGACTACGCCGCGTGTGCGACCCTCCTTCACGTTGTCACCATTAGCGGTCTTGTCTCTTGACGGCTGAGCGGCTAACCGGCTGGCCAATGGCTACGCTGCAACGCCCATTGACGTGAACGCGCATGCAGTAGCCGTGGAATACACCCAGACACCGCCCATACCGACTTGCTCGGCACATGGGATCAGCAAAGATGCATCATTTTGTCTTGCAAGGCAGTGCGGAAAGCGCACGAGGGGCAGCCAGACGAGAAGCGGCGAGCACCCAACTGTGCGCGGAAGACAAGGTGAATGGGGCGAAATAGTCGCCCAAGTAAGGGCAAAGTAGTACGGGAAACACACAATCCACCCTGGCATGCATGAAGACGCATGCAGCAAGTGTAGCATCCACCCTCCTGTATCTGAAGGAGCACGAACAAGACCAAGAAGACCAGGGCGGGCAGCCTCGAGGTCAGATGGACATCTTTCGGGGAGGAGCGACCGCCTTTTCTCGGACAGCTGCTCCTTCCCTCTCCCCTCCTCTGGCGCGTCTTTGCATGCCGGTTTGACCCTTGCACTCTTTCTTGTCTAGCTGGATACGAGCGGCACCTTCCCTGCCAGTTTTTGCAATTTCTGGATAGGGAAGGGGCCCCGCCTGCGGCCCGCCAGATCAAAGATACAAGCAGCCGCGACTCGCGCACGTCTGGCGACAGTGGCCCAACCCCATTTCCTGCCCCACGGGACGGGCAGCACGTCACACGGCCGCACGGCTGCTGGTTCGTATTACGGCCTGCCAGGCAACGTATTTTTTGAGCCCTCCCTCTCGCAACCACTTTGTGCTTGCTGTGTTTCCATGTTTCCAAGGAGGCAGCTACGGATGCCGCAAAAGGCAGGCGCCGTGAATCACAGTTAGCTTCTCGTGGTACAAACTCGTATCAATACCATGTCGCACAAGGAACCACGCATCGGGCAGGTGTTGTAATTGGCAGGTGCGAGGGGGACATTGATGGGAAAGAGCCGCCCACCGCAACATCAACATCCTGACCTCCTCGTACGTGTTTTCGCGATCTCGACGTGCCCTTGTTGTCGTCTTTCAACCCCTGCCTCGCAAGCCAGCACGAGCCTTGTCACTCGGTGCTCCCCGTCACAACAATCCCAAAGACGGGCATCCCGGCCTGCGCCCACCTCGGACGGATGTTTTGCGGCCCTTGGGCCGTGCCTCGTGGCCTCGCAGCCAGGCCCGTCTTTGTTTGTTTGTTTTGTCTCTCGCTCTGTTGCTGCTGGCCCCGGCCGGCCGCGTACTCGGCCACACCGCGAATCGGGTCTGTGTTTATGAGGCTGTCCCGATAGCCGTCTCCCCCACGTCACCTGCCCTGCCTGCGCCACCGGCAGGTACGCGCACATCTCAAGTCTTCCCCTCCGTTGCAGTCCCGAGAGCACCACGGCCTCTTTTGATACTGCCCCGCATCCGCTTTCTCTCTCACGCAAGTACGAGGTACGTCCAGCCAAGCCCTTGCCTCTGTCTGTTGGCCGCTCTGTCTGTTGGCCGCCCCCCTGCCCTCATCCCGTCCAGCAGCCCAAATGTGGATTCCACGAGGGCTCGTAGGGCTTGAGGGCTGGTCGGCTCCAAGACGTGTCGGAATCAGGGGCCACAGCAAGCGACTTTCAATCGGCTGTCCAGTTCACTAGCCTGGCCAGCAGTCCTGCACCTGCCGCGGCCTGGCCAGACGCAGCAAACCACGACGCGCTCCAAGATGACATGGCAGCACCCATCTCATCACAGCAAGCCATGCGTAGAGTTCCCTGGTATATAAAGGACTCGCTGTGCCGCCTCGCACTCGGCAGGTTCTCGTCGTCGCTCTCTCCCTGCCCACTGTCCCGCTTCTCAGCAAGCCAAGACTGCTTTCTGGTCCTCTCCACGGCGTCAGGACTGTCCTGTGCAGACTGGAAACGTCGTTGCCGTCGGCTGCACGCCAACATATTCAAGCCGGGCCTGCTGCTGCGGACAAAATCAAAAACGGCCCCTCCTTGCAGCTTCGCTTTCTCCATTTGCCTTTGGCGTGTGCCTCTGTGTGCCTCTGGCACGCCCAGTCTCGTCGGTACGATATTTCCCACGCTTACACCTTTTACCGCGCCCTGCAGCCTACCCACTATCCGCCGTCCCTCCAGCGAGCCGCGCCGCCTTTAATCCAGAAGCGAGCCTCTAGTTCCTGGGCTTGCCGCTGCCTGGCCGTCTTAGTTCAGATACCGCTGTCTTGCGTCAAACGCCCGCTTTTCTCTTTGTCGGGATACTCGCTCGGTCATTCAGTCTCACGGCCTCTCTCCACCTTGCTGAAAACATACGGCAACGCTGGACCACGCCATCACCGCTGTTGATGCGACAAAGTCTGCCCGTGAGTTAAGACACCGCCTAAAATACACTACACAACCGGTGCACCTTTTATCTGCCCGTCATTTCTTTCCTGATAATCACATTGTCCCTTCAGACCCTCTTTTTTTCGTCTTATTTCTTCCTTTTTTTCCCTTTTTTCGACTGTCTTCTCATACGCCGTACCCCCTCTCATTTCTCACACTCAAATTTGCCTTTTTTCCCAATTTCTTGCTTTTCTCCTAGCCTCTTTCTACGTCTACGTCTCTTGTCGAGTTGAGTCGGAAGACCTGTGGCCTCTGCCCACGTGCGCCCATCCTCGCCCTTGTTCCTGTCCCTCTGTCCATTTTGGGGTACCCGATCCTGTCCTTGTCGACAAGACAGATCTCAAGGCGGAGGGGTACAGACAGGAAAAAGGGAAGAAAAGAAAAAAGAAGAAAAGAAGAAAACAAAAGGGCACATCAAAATTGCAGAGCAGCGGCGGGGTGTGAGAAAGCAGTACTTGCGCCTCGACTCGGTCACCACTCGCTCCCTCTTTGTTGTTTTTGCCACACGAAGCCGCCCTCCCTGTCTCGTTTTACTAGACGACTACGCTCGCGGGGACATGCGCTCGCAGTGGTCCGACAGTCATCTCTGAGACAAGAGGATCTCCAACCACACTGCACAAAATAATATGAACTCTCCGGGGGCTCGGAGTGCTTCAAGGCGAAGAGGGGCTGCTATCATCCAGGACCGGCAAGAGTGCATTCCGCTTACATCAAAACTAGGTGAAGGAGATCTTCTTTACTTGCTGACCCCCGCCGTCGTGCCCATCGAGCTCCCGGCGCCCGGCAGCCCTGCTCAAGATCCCTTTGAGCCTCTTGGAAGAGCGCTGGCAGAGTACCACCCCTGGGTCCGCCACATTCCCTACGTTGCTCGCGACGGCATCACCCAGTATCACGCCAACCACCTCGCCTTGGCCAAGGCGGTTATCTTTGTCATCACCGGTGCCCCTTTCGCCGGTCAGCCATCACAGGTCGGCCTTTTGCAAGCCGCTTGGTCTTTTGCCCCCAACATACCACACATTGTCATTGTGTGCTGCAGTCTTGGCGAGCTCGGGCCTTCCAACGGGTTCTTTCCAACCCTCATTGAAGCTCAGGACTACTCCGTGGACTGCCTCAAGTGTGCCGCCGACCTTCTTTTCTTGCCATTGGAATCACAACGACCACCGCCAATGAGTCTGATAGACGGACCCCGGCAGCGGTGGCTCGTGGAGGAATGGCGGCTCATGGAGCACTTGCCGGCTACTCATGATCTATGGATAAAGTGCAGGCCCGAGCGCTTCTGGCTCCCGATGCCTGCTCTACGCGGCCTTCTCGACCGAGCGGGCTACGGAAAGCATTACGTCGTCGTCGATCCAGTCACCCGCGAGTTGCTGGGGTTTTGTGCGACCTATACGACATACATCAGCGCCACGCCGGAGCTGGACGGATGCATTGCCGTCATCCTCGTGCATCCCTCACACCGCGGCCGAGGAATCGGCACAGCACTGCACAACCACTCGCTGCGCAAACTGACCGAGCCCAACAAAGTGATCCGACTCCAACTTGGCAACACGTTCCCGCGCCTCTTGTACGGCCCGATCCCGGGCCACGACGATGAAGACTGGTTTCGGCGTCGCGGATGGTGTCTCGAGCCTTCGACGAGCCCAGCAGGGCGCGCGCAGGAAGCCAACGACTGGCTGCTGGACTTCTCAGACTGGAGAGCCTCGGGCCTCTCTGACGAGGGGCTCGTATTTGAGCGAGGCGTGCCCGAGGACGCCTACAAGGTCCGGGTGCTGGACTTTGTGGTGGCCGAGTCCGACAGCGAAGAAAAGTCCGGCTGGTACGACCAGTACTTGAAGGCATTCGAGTGCCATGAAGGAGGCGATGTTCTCGTTGTGTCCGAGGACAACAGGATCGTTGCAACGGCGCTTGTCTTTGTCCCGAGAGAGGGCGGGAGAATGGCACAGGATATCCCGTGGGCGCGCACCATTTCCGAAACGGTTGGCGGCCTGGCTTGCATCTCCATCTCCGGTTCGTTTAGTTTACCTTTGCTCGTCATTCCTGTCATCCCAGCTGACGCGTTTTAGCGAAAAACCTCTCTCCGCTGAGAACGCGGGATTCGGTGATTATTCGCCTGATAAATTACTGCGTAGAGAGCCTTGCAGAACGAGGCATGGACAAAATGTTTCTCGACGCCGTCCATGGCGGCGACGAAGGGTTTCTGGCCATTGGTAGGTCGTCGTTTTCCCTGAGCTTCCCCGGCACCCAAAAGTCCCAGCATTCTATTCATGCTGACGATAAATGCGTTCCGGGAATAGGCTTCCACAAATGGGCCACGTATAAGCGTGTTTCACGTGCTCATTGAGTCCCGGACATTGGAAAATAAGAAATGCCTAGAAAGTTTGCTCAAAGCACAAGATACATGGTTCTTTTGGCAGGCGCCTGTTTGTTTGTGTCGTAGAGACACTTTTCTGTCCAGAGTTGTGTTCTTCCAGGAGCCCGGCAACTGGCCTGGTATATCGAAACCAATGCACATGCTCAGCAGTATATGGCTCAGAAAATGCCAAAATAACTGGCGCCGCCGGGTCCGCTTCACATTTCGTCAGGCGCTGTGGCCTCTATATGTACATATACAAGCCGGATGGGCACTCGGATTCCAGTGGGCGAGGACCCGAGGTCAAAAGGTCGGGTCAATGACCATTACCTCCAGACGGCATGCAGCGTGTCGTGAGGAGCCTGCCCCCCCACCCCCTTCTTCCGCGTCTACAAAGTACACAGGAAAGTACGGTGTGCCATAACTTGCAGTGACACAGGTCTTTGAAAGGCCCAGTGGCAACCTTGCCCAGACCATCGCCCACACTTGCCTCCAGCCTAGCCTGTCTGTCCCCTATAACCTGCATCTTGCCATCTCACGCATGCATTTTGCTGTCGGTTGAAAGCAAGAAATATGAGGGAAATACGGAACAGGGACGAGAAATACAAAAGAGGAGGGAAAGGGTCTGTACAGGGCTGCCGAGGAGGAACTCTCCTTGCTCCTCTGGGGTCTCTGAGGCACCCAAAGCCCATACCGTACGAATACGATGCGAGGACGGGGAGGACAGTCCGAAAGAAAGGAAGAGAAAAGGTCACGAGAGGGGGAGGGGCGAAGAAGGGAGGGGGGGGGGGGGGGGGGGGGTCAGCGCAAGCACACGCCGTGATAA